>CAIGRN010081652.1:0-13096 GCA_903798345.1 Fraxinus anomala
AATTCCAACTCATTTATAATTCAAATTTCCTTCTCTTTTATAATTGTTATTTTAATTGATTTTCAAATTCATTCTCTCTTCCGTCACACATATAAAATCAAATTGTGTGTTTTCATTTGTTAAAAAATTACTCCTCGAGGGATCGATATTCATACTCGCAAGTCCACTTTATTACTTGAACGCACTCCATGCACTTGCGGTATATAATTTTAGCGAACACTTCTTACCTACAAATGATAGGAAAGTGGTGGTAATTTGCAGCCACAAAGACAAGAAGAAAACTAATGAAAACAAGGTACAAAAATGAAGGAGATAACAAGGGGGCAGCCAACTTCTTTAGGTACAAAGCAAAGCTCATGGTTGTTTTCTCTCTTTTGCAAATAACACATGGTTCACAAGTCAAGAAGGCTACATATATAGTTTAGGTTATAAATCAAATTGGGCAAGAAAGGGGTTAAATGGGCCAAGTCAAAAGAGTCATCCAATAACCTATAATTTGGGTCGTGAGCAAAATTAATAAATTAAGTTGCTTCCAATAATTCACGTTATTTTTGGGTCGAGCCTTAGACTTGGTTGTTGATAATCAATTCACCATTGGTCGAGACTAGTGAAATATAATCATATGTTTTACATCATCGTCCTAGATTTATTGGGCATCAAAATCCAACAAATCTTCGCATTGATACCCAATCAACTTGTAAACAACCAAAACATAAAATTAATACTTGCATAATCAAAGTAGCCAATAAAATTGAGATCATGGACCTTATCTCGTGTTTCAGAGTCGAAACAGATAGTATACATACTCCATGTACTCACCAAGGCTAAAACCAAACAAATACCCAAGTAGGAATATGTAATCACAGTAATCAATCAAAAGCATATTATATATACAATGAAGATATAACATAGAATAATGCAGATCTTTTCAAGCATGTTCACACAAAACAATGACTAACACCAAATTAATCAATCAAACAGCCAACACATATGCAACAAATGCATAAACGACCGCACAAAAAGATCTCACCACACTTATCCTATCACATTTCGTGTTACTTGGTCCTCGAGAACATATACCTCCTCTCATTGCCTACCATGTTCACTATAATGACCACTAACCCATGTCTAATTGATAAATCACAATAGATACTAAGTCCACGAGGTATATAATTGGACTACCAGTAGGAATATTTTCAAAAGACCTTGAGCAATCCTTTTTTTTTTTTTTTTAATCTATAGCATTTAATCATCTATCATTAACTCACTTTTCTTAACCTAAGTGGATAATGGGTCTCCACCTAACAAAAGTGAAAGAAGTGTCATTCTCACACTCCACTTGATCAGGGTCTTCTCAGATAAAGGATTCCAGACATTTAATCATATCTTCACTCGTGATTCAAAAGTCGTACTCCATATCCCTCGGTACATACCACCAATGTACCCTTAAACATCTATACTCCACATTACCAAAAGACACACAACATACTTACTACTAATTCATCCCAAACCATTATATATGCAAACACATTATACCAAGTAATCAGATTGCTCTCAAATTCATGCAAATACACGTATCAAATACATTGAAATGTACATATAATGATGCAATAGAATTAAGCAATTACACATGTAGAAATGATTACACACATATGAAAATGCAATAACTAGGTTTATTCTTAATAAACCTCACTAGAGTTATCACTCGATCCAAAAGCAACATTCATCTCACCTCTTATTTTATCCTTGTGCTTATCCTTCTTCTTGGGATAATCCCTTGTAAAGTGTTCAGTCTTACCACAACTGTAACACCGCTTACCCCGAACTTGTCCCAACCCCTACCCTTCTTCTTATCACCCTCATCACTCGAGTCTCTACTGTCTTGAACTCTACCCAAACTCATTTATTTAAACTTCATTCTACTCCTCATCATATGTACCTCACCTCACCTCACCTCACCTCTTATCTTATCCTCTTTTCCAACCTTAATCTCCATCTTCTTACTCTTAAGAGACTCTATGACAATCTTAGGTGTTAAGGTGTTCCTACCATATTTAATTGCATTCTTAACCCGCCTATATAAATTAGGTATAGAACTAAGCAAAATGATGACCTTATAGGTTTTGGACACCTTCTCATCACAATTAATAATATCCTGCACTAGTTTCTTCTTTTTGTTCTTTTGATAAAATTTCAAAAAAATTGTCATCGATGGCTTTTGAAATTTTTTGTTGAACTAAAGTTCTACTCATCATTTATTGCCAAATTGAAAACTCCCATTTTCCATTGAAAATTTTTATTTCAAAATGTGAAGTCATTTTTGAAAATAAAACCACCAAAATGCACAATTAGGTCATACAAAGTAATCCTAATGTCACAATATACGCTGTTTTAAATTCTTAGGGTTTCGTGAGATTGGAGATCTTAGTATCAATAAAATGGTCAAATGGGTCAAGTCCAAGTGCTCTAACAAAATAATCAATACAACACAAATGCATGTCAACGAAAATTCAATTTCTCATATAATACAGTCTCACACAGTGACTTCATGGCAATTAAACATAGAATCAATAATAAACTTGAAATTAAATTCAACACTTCAAGTAGGGCAAATAATTTCAAAATTTCTAACACAAGTAATGATTACCCCCACATGGTAACACCAATCCTAATGTCACCATAAATAATGACTCGTTAATGCTGAAATTTAAATGCGATAAGCTAATTTATCAGAGCAGGCCAATCTGCAGTTCGTAAATAATAAGAGATGTGAATTTACCAAACTTTAGAGTCACCACTATTCTTCCTAAAGCTCCAGCAATTGCAGCAACCAATTAAGCATGATCGAATTTCAAATGTGCAAAGGGTAAAATCGTCCAAATTTTACTGTATAACGTGAAACAAAAAACTAACACCAAAATCTAGAAATAATGTCAGGAACAAACTTTCAGAAGGGACTTTTGATAGCCCAAGAATAAATAACCAAGAGAGGGGTGAATTGATTTTTAAATTTTTTTTTCGAAGATTAATTTAAATTCAAGCAAGTGAAGACTAAATACAAATTATAAGTACAAATATAAAAACGATAAGTAAAAGAGAGAGAGATGACACAAACGATATAATTGTGGAAGTTCGATCCAAAGCGATGATCTATGTCTTCCGTTACCAAACTCTCCTACACGAGCAAGTTCTTTTCACTATATTGATTTATTTATGGTGCAATGCGGTTCTATACAACACTTCCAATGACTTACAAATAAGGAGAATCGATCATAATACAATATTTAGTTTTACAGTACTTCAATATGATCCATATGGTGATTTACAACAAGGAATATCGATCCTTATACAATGTTGATTTTTTACGGGACTTCAACACGACCTACATTTTATCAAAGTGATTTTACAATGAAATTTCTCTCTTGATAAATAATAAAAACAAGTTAAGTATTAAAATATGCTAATAATTCAATGAATAGTAATAAATAATAAAAACAAGTTAAGTATCTAAAAGCTCCGACCTATAACCCACAATCACTTATGGTTCTTCAATCTTCTCACCTACAAAGGACAAGAAAGTGATGGTAATTTGCAGCCATAATGGCAAAAATGGCAAAAAGAAAACCAATGAAAACAAGACCACAAAGATAAATGAAAAACAAGGGGGCAGCCACCGTTTCCATGGACAAAGAAAAGCTCACGGTTGTTTTCTCACTTTTGCAAATAACGCACTTTTCAACAAGCTAAGGAGGCTACATATATAGTTTAGGTTATAAACCAAATTAGGCCAAGAAAGGGGTTAACTAGGCCAAGTCAAAAGAGTTATCTAATAAGCGATAATTTGGATCGTGAGCAACATTAGCTTCCAACAACCAACGTTGTTTTCAGGTCAAACCTTTAGACTTGGTTGGTAATCAATTCACCATTGACCAAGGTGAGTGAAATATAATCCTACGTTTTACATTATCAATCGGAATTTATTGGGTATCAAAACTCGACAAATATCCTAAACTTAATGAAAGGGGTTTTAAAATTTTTACAAGGTTATGATTTTCTTTTACTATTATGAAATATTAAACCCAAAAAACTCATAAAAAATATTTCTTGTTGACATTAATCACACCCCTTAAAAGAAAATAAGTATTCTACATTTTTGTCTATCGATCAATGGTCACACTCACTTTTTGAATGTTTAGGTCTATGCCAATATTATTATTCCAGGTAAATGTGAAAATTATAGTCAAAATATTATACACGATGATTTATCACTTTTTGTATTATTTTCGTATTAATTTGATTGCATAATCTATGATGATTTTCCTTATAATTTTTCAATCCAACAATTAAAATTTAAACATAATTCATAATGATTCACCATTGTACAGTCAAATACTTGAAAAAGACAAAATTCATTAAAAACAGAAATTCAGATAAAAAAGAAAAAAAAAGAAAAAAAAACCTACACACGTAAGTAATATATATAAGTTTATGGTGAGGTCTTAATACTTGAATTAAATTTGTCATTCATTAATGGAAGAGTAACAGTTTAGATGACACTAATTACTGTCATTAAATAAAATGTACAATTAAATGAATCGTTTAATTTTAACTTTAATTGAATATATTACATAAATTTATATAGACTGGTGTTCTAATACTACGATACTAAATATCATTATTCAATGAAATAACATCTCATGTCATTAGTGCTTAGCTTATTGTTTAAGAGATCATCTCCCTCTCTTTTAGGTTCCCAAAGATTGATGTAGAAATAGAATGAAATTCAGACCACTTTTATCTATCTATCTATATGGGGATTATACTAGGTTTGGAAATAGACAAATGATTGAACTCGGTAATTTCCACATACTAGCTATATTATTTTAAAATCGGGGCTAAATACTAGAAACAAAAGAACCTCCTTTAAAATAATTATTTTAAGTCACACTGGGAAACTATAATAAATTAAATAAGCTAATGTAAATCATATTATATTTATTCCTAAGCATTGTAATAGTTGAATTTTCCGTTCCCTCTTTCAAATAAAGATCAATTCTTCATTGCAGTCCTAGTATACATTAACTTCTTGTAATTTAATTATACACAAGTTTAACATCTTACTTCTAATTGTATAGCAATATGACATTCATGTGTAATATTATAAATATTATCTGTACACATTAAATTTAGGTTGCCAATTATTTTTTGTCCAAAGTATTAATCTTTACGGGCAGAACAAAATTTCAACTCCAAATTTTGATTTTAATTATTTAGCCATTGTTTGATATTCATTAAATAAATTTTTTTTTTCTCTCAAACTCATTTTCAACCATATATTTACACAATAAAATATTTTTCACATAATTGAAATATTTTTCTACTTTTTAAACACAAATCTTTAAAAAAAAAAAAATCACTATTCCAAAATTTATTTTTTTTCCCAAAAAACTCATCGTGAATGTCAAACAATGGCTTATATTCATATAGATTTTTATCCACTGTTTGGATTGAATTAAAATTCAATTAAAATTTCAAGTCAAAGTCAACAATTAATTTTGACTATACATTTTATGAGACCTACAACTTTTCAATCACAAATTTAGTCAAGAAAGGCGTGTTTGTATTTACTATTTAGAAGTAGTAGTTAATTTATAAATATTTTATATAGTCAGGTTAGGACATAGGTTTGGCAGCAGCGGCGGCCTAACTCTTTGTACCGAAATTCCCCCATTGACCCGTTCCAAGTCACGTTGTTACCTCTTTCTTTTATTCTTGACTTTTCTTGCGTCAAATTCTGGCACAAAGACTCGTCGTCAACCTTGACACGTCTGTCACGTAAGACTTTACAATTAATTAATTAATTTTTATTAACATTACCAAGCAAAGTGTTCCATTTTACAACCAAATTAAAACTTCACTCTTGGGCATAGGCAACCACACCACACCATACTATTTATTTCATTGCATTCGATTGACTCCTTTTGTATACTATATCAGATTAGACAGATTTATTGTATAAATTAAATAGATCAATTGAGTAGTCAATCAATAGATGAAAATTCGACACTTTAATATCAGCTCTTTGTCACTTAAATATTGAAACTGTAATATGTTCCAAAGGTTGTCGAGCAAAATTGGAAACCAATTTAATGATACCTCAAAGAGTATCGTGCCAAGTTTTAAATAATTCCCACTTCTGCTTTCTTAGAATTTTTCGTAACAAATTATGATCATGTTTAATTTAAAGGTCATTAGTTGACTTTCATTCTTCTAGAATCACTTCTTACATACCATTTTCAACTATATGTTCTAAAAAATTATTGTTTCAGTTTTTCTTTACTTTGAAATCAACGATTAATCAAACTTTGTAATCTTCAAATGTGATTATGACATTATTAGTCGGCTAATTACAGCTTACCATATTAGACAAATTGAATTCTTAGACCACTCCCAATAAGAATAATTACTAAATTAGCAAATAATCTCATTGCAACTAATTAAATTTTGCTTTTTTCATGTGTTTGATAGCAAATAAGCAATAATTGTTGCTTACTAAAGACTTTTATTAATTTTAATTGCACCATTTATTGCATTTAAAACTCTCATTTACAAGTAACAGCAGAAATAACAAAAACCCCAACCCATGTTTGGCTTATTTTACTGAACACGATTAATTTTAACTTATTTTGAAAAAAGTAACTTCCAGTCAGGTCATGATCCAATATAAGTATACTTCACGATTTTTTCACAGAAAGATTTCTTTCTGTTCTGTGGTTCAGTTTTATAACATAAACTCTACAGCGATTCATGCATTTTGTGAAGGCTTCAAAATAAAAAGCTGCAAAACCCACGTTTATCTTTCCTAAGAATTATTAACCGGAAAACAATTTTTTTAATCTTTTTCGTGATTCCCGGCTTGATATACTCCAAATTTATCAGGATTTTTCTGGTTTTTCCCTACTGAATCTCGGTAATCTTTCTTCTCTGTATATGTATATGTATATGTATATTAAATTCGTATTCATATTCGTGTTGATTAATCAATGCTAGTTTGTGATCACATGGTTAAGCCAAAGTTGAATAAACACATGTGAACAAGTACTTATTGATTTTGTGTTTGCTATCTTAACGTTAAAGTCAATGTGCTTTGAAGTTATCGAATTTTTCTTTTATCCTTGATTTTAAGGAATCACAGTTTTTTGTTTGTAATTGACTTGAAAATTGTTTAGATTATTTTTTGTGGGCTATTTAATGGATACTAGGATTGAATTCTGGTGATTAATTTGATTATTTAGAGGGAAGTGAATTGGGTTTTACCTAAAGTTGTGATCTTTGTATAGTAGTGCATTTGTCAAAAGATAGCATGTGATTGGTTGCTTGTGGAGGTCAATGTGGGATAGAAGCACATGTGTGTTTTTTTCTGGTGATCGATTTAAGCCGTAAATTAGTTTACGGAATTCATCAAGTAAGATTCAGTGAGAACAATTTAGTTTCTGGGAAAATTTTAATTTGATATTTTTGCTCATTTCGGATCGAGATATCGGGTTTGTGCATTTGTGGTTCAATACTGGTGTTGTAGTTGAATCTCATAGGAAGTCGTGTTGTAGTTGAATCTCATAGGAAGTCCCAAATTGTTGAATTGTCAGGGCGGGGAGAGCTTTCGTTTGAAATATAGTGAATTGTCAGTGTTTAGTGCACATGACTCTCCATTTCTGTATTTTACATAGTTTTGATCAATTCATTTTCGGTTTTCCTCTTATACATGTCTTCACTTTCTTTTTCAGAGTGGTTGCTCGAAGCTCAATTGGCAATGCAGAGTAGCCACTAAAGCTATTGGTGATTAAAGTATAGAACCAGAAACGATGTCTAAAAAGGGGAATTTTGGACACAGGTTTTGACTCTTTTGTTCTATAAGTTCAACCGGCCTAAAGTATTGTATATGTATGAGACATTGATTTGTTTAACCTTCAATTTCTGTTTTGCCAGTGCCAAACCAAATCAAACTATGAGGATAATTATTATTGTATTTGTTGGAATAATCATCGGTTTCTTTATCGGAGTGTCATTTCCTTCACTTTCATTGACAAAGGTATAGAATCTACGCCTTTCACGCATTTGTATGGCTATTGTTATATATCTAACAAGTTCTACAATTTTGACAGCTGAATATCACGTCCTATCTTATTCGTGATTTTTCAATCATTGGGAACAACACTACGGGTGGGTCAACCCAAAAGAGTATAGAAACCAACTCTACCGGAAGTCAAAATGTGAAGGATATATCAAAGGTATGTATTTTTCTTGTTAATTGCACAAAATCGGAAAGTCAAGACACTGTCTAGACTTCATATTGTTTAGAATCGAAGATGTTATTTCATTATAAATGAAGGAAACTGTATATTTATAATCTAGTTAGAATGATGCATTCTTCGAGCCCTTTTCATTTCTCCAATATTTATACTTGTAACCTAATGAAATTGGGAATAAAATTATGAAAATCTATTCTTTAATACCCCCAAAACGTTTCTGATTCAGATTTGGGTTCCATCAAATCCAAAAGGCGCAGAGAGGTTGCCTCCAGGAATTGTTGCCTCTGAATCGGACTTTTATCCCCGTAGATTGTCGGGTTTACCCAATGAGGTGAGAAATCTGTTTATATTATGGTTTCATAAGCATTCTGTTCTGATTTTCTGTTACTTGAATCTACACTTTGAATCCCGAGCGCTAGCAGTAGTACAAGGTAGTTATTTATTGTTACAAACGATTTTTTAAGGTTGATAGTATATTAGTGAAAACAAATCCTATCACTTTGTTCATAAGCTATTGTTTTGGCTTGACGGTTGGGCCTTGCATAAGGTGTTTAGGAGCCATTTCAATTGCCGAACATGTCAGTCACTGAAATTTGTTTTGTGTTTCATGTCTAGAGACTAGATGGTTATTTTATGATAATTGGAGTGTAGAACTAACATTACTAGCATGTAAAAAGTACAAAGACTTAAAACATCCCCTGGGTTATTATTAGTGGAGGAAACATAGTTTTTGCTATGAAGAAAATGGTGTTGAAAATGTACCCAGAAAATAAACACTTCATATTTAAGTAGGACATGGGGAATTGTAATATTTAAAGAGAATATTGGTCTCTGACAAAGTTGCGGTTGTCCAGGACTTGGCCAGCAAACCAAAATATTTGGTGACATTTACTGTTGGATATAATCAACGGAATAACATTGATGCAGCAGTGAAAAAGGTCAGTTAGTCTCCCTCTTCCACCCTCGGCCCCCGTGCTCTCAATCTCACCCGGTTCTTCCTACAGTTTTCAGACAACTTTACTATCCTTTTATTTCATTATGATGGACAAACAACCGAATGGGATGAGTTTGAATGGTCCAAACGAGCAATTCATGTGAGCACAAGGAAACAGACGAAGTGGTGAGCGTCTATTGAAAAAATTTCTTGATTTTCTTGATCCTGTTTCATCAACTCACCTAAATATGCTAACATTTGAAACTTCTTGAAATATGTAAAAGGTGGTATGCTAAAAGGTTTCTTCATCCAGACATTGTGGCCCCATATGACTACATCTTTATTTGGGATGAAGACCTTGGTGTTGAGCATTTCGATGCTGAAGAGTGAGTATTCAATGAAATGATTTGGCTTTGACAGAAATCTTAATCAGCTAACTCAATGTGCTTGTTCTTCTTCGCGTTTTAATAATTTCAGGTACATTAAACTTGTGAAAAAGCATGGCTTAGAAATATCTCAGCCGGGTTTGCAACCTAACAGGGGGACGACTTGGCAGATGACTAAAAGAAGAGATGGTAGTGAAGTTCACAAGTAAGGATAATAATTTTATGTCATAGCCCATGGGGTAAAAATAGTTTAGCAAAGTTTCATTTTGATCACTAACCTTCATTTTTCGTGCAAGTTGTTCACCATACTTCAAATTATTTTTTTTGTATAATTTACTCACGATGTCTACGTCCATCAATTTGAATAAAGGAAAATGTGATGTGAGAGCCTATTAATTTGTCAACTAGGTTGTCACATAAAATTTTCTGTTAGTCAAATAGAAAATGGTTGGAATCAACTAAAACTAAATTTTCATCCATGGTTATGGTTGACTGATAAATTAATTTATCTACTTTTCCTTCATTGCCCTTTCATCTGTATATAGGGAAACGACAGAGAGACCAGGCTGGTGTTCCGACCCCCATTTGCCTCCCTGTGCAGCGTACAGAACTCTCTCTACCTTTACTAAGGCCCTGTTTGATGGACATTATTTGAGAAAATGAGTTTTGTAATTTGTTGGAGAATTTGTGGTTAAAAAGTAAGCAAATGTTTTGGGTGTACGTGCAAAATATTTTATTTGAACATTGGGTGATTGAAAATGATTTTGAGGAAAAATGAGTTTTGAAATAATGAGAACCAAACAGGGGCTAAATCATTTTTCGGTTTATCCTAGTTTTTGTTCTTAAAAGTCATTTATTATTTGTCTCGTTCATACACAGATTTGTGGAAATCATGGCTCCCGTCTTTTCCCGAGATGCATGGCGCTGTGTGTGGTATATGATTCAGGTTTGTTGTGAATTTTGTTATTTTTCATCCTTAACTATTAAATCCTTAAATTGCTCTGTTATTTTAGTTACTGTATGCATTTATTTGCCTTGCGTTGCATACTGTAGAATGATTTGGTACATGGTTGGGGTCTCGACTTGGCCCTCCAAAGGTGTGTTGAGGTCAGTTGTGCAATATTAATTAAAGAATTCACGTTTGATTCTAGATAGTCTACCATTTCCTTAATATTTGATAATATTTATTCTGTAATTGTAGCCCGCTCATGAAAAAATTGGAGTTGTAGATTCTCAATGGGTCGTTCATCAAAGTGTTCCTTCCTTGGGGGACCAGGTAAAAGATGGAACTGGTGAAAACTTGACACACACACACACACACACATATATATACATGCATCAATCATCGACTATTTCTATTCTGTTCTGATAGGGGGAAGCAGAGGACGGGAAAGCTCCATGGAGAGGGGTATGTAGTTTCCGTTGTATATAATATCCAACCCTTATGCACACTTTTGTATATGAGTTTCAACTCTATTTTATACGCATAAAAATTGTAAAAGATATACACTAAGTAGCATCTCCGATCTCCTGCATGCTAATCTCAACCCACTCATTGCTGCCTCTTCTATACATCACATTAAATAGAATTCTTTTTCATTGATCCAGGTACGACTAAGGTGTCAACGAGAGTGGAATATGTTCAAGTCTAGGATGGCTAACGCGGAAAAAGATTATTACAAGTCAATGGGAATTGATCCTTCCAATTTCACATCTCATTGATGGATAGCATGAGATAATTTTACACAACCTATAAATTCATAGTCATTATTTTGCAAAGGGTACACAGAGAACTACAGGATAATTCAATATTCTAGATGGGGATATACATTTTTCACAATATATTTATAAAGCACATTAATATTTTTAGATGCCATGTTTACGCATCTTTGTTCATATTGAACCCCCTCGTCATTTAAAAGTTTAAGCTCATAGTTAGTGGACGTGTAGCATGTTCACATTGTCTGGCATGTTAACTCGTGTGGCTACAAATGAAATGTGCAATATACAAGGTGTTGATTTTAGAGTTATGGTAGATAATAAAAATTTATTTTGGTATCAGAGTGGATATACAGAATGATGAGTCGAGTTTGGAGAAGGTGTAAGTTGGGAGTATTAGCACGGCCCACCTTGTTCAAGTAAATTGAGATGTATGATGTATAAGTTAAATGTACATGATGTAAACTCATGTTCTAATCCAGGTTTAAAGTCATGAGTTAGGCTCATGAACTTTTCAATGAACATGCTCTCTCACGTGCAGTCTTATTCTGTTTCAAATATTTGATTCAAAAAGGAGTATCAAGGATACTTAAATTCAACAATTTTTCTGACTATAATTTCATCTCGTTTGTATGTATTCCAAAAATTTGAACTTCAACATATCTTCTATTCTCGTTCGTCTTTCTGGCCATTAGAGATAAATGATCCCGGGGGTGTTAAGTGGGGCTACAAACAAATTGAGTAGTGAGCCGCTCATTGGTGGGGGCGACCCAAGCCTAGCCCACATTTAGTGAAGCGAGTTGGCCACACTCGGCTCGCCCAACAAGCAAGCGCGAGACGGCTCGGTCCATTTAACACCCCTGTCTCTACCTCTTCTCTTCAATAAAAATTTAAGCAGTGAAATGCGTTAACCAGGCTACTTTTGGTTTGTCCAATCATTGTCTTCATATAAATCAAGAAACTTCTTTCCTTTCCCAACATTGTCACCATACCGCCCCCAAAAAATAATCATGTTTGATTAATAGAAACGTTTTTGAACTCGATCATCCTCAATATAAGAAAGCTAATACGTGTCAATAATATCCTAGAATGACTTAGTACCCCCACCCCCCATAATAACCGTTGAAGTTGGTTTTCCTAGGAAGCATATTGCATGCCCTCTATAAGAACTTTTCAAAAGAATCATTCAATCAAAGTTAGACAACTAAACTTGGTGTAGTATTACTCGATGATGAGGCTTCCGAATTTTCCTAGTCCAGCTGAAGGGGTGCTGCCACTGCTGGCGATGAGCGCAGCTACGTCAGTGGCTGCTGCAGTGAAGAACATGCTAAGATCTATGCTGCAACTAGGTGGTTCTAATGGTGGTGCCGCCAATCAAGAGATGATTCTGGCGGTTTAAGGGCTAGAGATAATGCGATATGGCTCTTTATTAACAGAACGCACAGTGGCAGTGGTGGGGATGGCAATTACATATGTGGCCGTCGACCTATTGTTGTTTGCGTCTATGCAAGTTTCAAGCTGATGAGGAAGTGAGCGAGCTTTCTTGCAAGCAGTGGCGGACCCAGCTTCTAAGCTCAGCCCGAGCGGACGTCGATCAATCAATGTCGACCAGTCAACGTTAACAATCAGCAATCGTAAGAGCGAAGTCGTTTATTAATATTTAATTATATAATATTAAAAATTATTCAATTTATATATATATATATATTCAATTTCAATTCCAATTTTATTTTCCCCCAATTCCAAAC
>CAIGRN010081683.1:0-20715 GCA_903798345.1 Fraxinus anomala
TCTTCATAACATCATTCCAAGATCCGAGAACACATCCAAATTTTGAGACTAACCTTTTGATTCTTGAGATCAATCAACCACGAGTTTGGGAAAAACATCAAAATTCTTATAATTCGAAACACCAACTTCCTAGATATTATCAGGAAGATATTTTCTCAATAGACTTCATAGGTTGCTGAAGTTTGAGGGAGTGGGACCAGAAGCAGAGGAAGAGTACAAGAAATAGGCGTTCTTCGTGTTTCACAGGAGATAGACAATTCCAGAATATCGTGAGCAGGTGTGAGTGAAGCACGTTTTAGTGAGTCTTGGAAATTGTAGGAATTATATTAGCGAGTCTAATGGGTTTTCTAGGTTGGATCCTATTGTAAGTTCTTATTGTCTATAGTGGAAACTAATGACTTGGTCCCAAAGTTTTACCCAGTTGGAAATTTTCTCCGTCATCAAATCTTGTGTTATTTACTGCTTTAACTATCTATTGCGGCAATTCAACATATGATAATTTGACTTGATTGACTAAACATCTAGAACAATTAAAATGTGACTTGTGCTTTTAATTGATAAATTTAATTCAACATACCTATTAGGTGATTTTAGGGTTGAACTATTAACTCTCAAGTGGTAGCAAAGGTTAATAGCGATCTTTAACCCAAAATTTTGTCTAGATAAGTTAATCAATATGTGATTTGGGATCTGAGTGTGATATGAAAATTCGGGAGGCTTATGAACAGTTATTTGAGGAGAATCTTAAAATTAAGAAGGTGAATAATGTCATGCTTAAAAATGTTAATGCACTTGAATTAGAAAAAAAGAGCCTAATGGCCAAAATTGAGGAGTCGACTAGATGTTTGAATGAATTAAGGGTTGAAAAAGAGTCCTCAGATGTTAGGTTAAATATCTTACGAGTGATCTTGAAAAATCAAATGCCCAACTTCAATATTTTTCTAGCGGATCTAAGAAAATTGATAATATGATAGGTCTAAACAAACCAGTTGGGAATAAAATAGATTTTGACTATAATGAAACAAATTCTCATACTAATTCATCTTCTAATAAGTTTGTACATGCCTCAAAGCCTAAGGTTCAAAACTTGAAACATGGAGCTACTCCTAGGTTCATCCCCACGTGTTACCATTGTTGTAAGAAAGGACACATAAGATCTAAGCATCACAAACTATTGAATAAGAACATAACTAAGAATGTAGGTGTCGGACCGAAATTATTGGTACAAGATAAGTTTCCTCCACCTAAGGTTCAAAATTTGAAATCTATGATTGTTCCTAAATTTATTCCTACATACTTCAATTGTGGTGAGTTAGGATATATAAAAATAGAATTTCAATAGAGTTAGAAATCAGGATTTTGATGGCCGAATTGACTTCCTTAATAAAGTAAGTCATTTGGCCAAATTTATAACAGAGTTGACACGAGATAAGTCTTCCACTATTCACGTTTAGGTGAAAAAGAGTGATTTGAAAAAAATTAAAAATTGATCATGGTGCTCTTAAAGGTAAGAGCGTTTATGTACCTAATTGATTAGGTACTTTTGATGCAAGCTTGTGCTTTTTAACTTATTCATTCATTATTGCATGCATTTCATTTTTTTTTTTAACTTTTTAGGTAATTTGAGTTTTTTTAAATAAAAATTTAAACAAAAATAGAAGAAAAATTCTTTACTACAACATAATATATGATTTACTTGAACATGTATGTTGTGACCAAGTATGAGTTTAATTGAAGTGTTGTATCATATTTTTCATTACTTTGTTTAGATTTATGTAGAGTATTTAGTATAGGTTTCTTCATGTACCATTTGCAATTGCACACGCTATAATCTTGTGAGTAAATCTTGACTGTGTCTGTAAGATTTGGGATGGCCGTCATCTATTGGTAAGATGACCTTGAACATAGATTGACCTTAATTTAGTAGACTCAAGCTCTAATATATCCCCTTAAATAAAATAAAAATGTTTCATCTTATACTCTTATTCGAAGCCTATTTGACTCGAGTAATTAAGATAGAGGGGTTTCTCATAACCTGATGCCCATGGTCAACTGACTTGAGTCATCGGCTCAAAACTCATTACAGGGGTCATCTTAATCACTTGATGGAGAAGATTCTGCACATAAGACGTGAAAAATTGAAGAGAAAAATGATGAGTTTAAAAAGAAAAATATAAATTGTATGAAAATGTATATATATTCAAAGTAAAGGGAAGAAAATAGTAATATACATGAAAAATGAGCTTCAATTACAGGTTATAATTTTATTAGTAGGGGAATAAACTTATTTAACTGTGATATTTAGCATGACCTTTCTCACAAATTTAATGTTTGAAGTATTGATCACAAAGAATTAGTGCCACTTAACACACACGAGTCGCTTATACAATTTACTCTATTTAGGGCCTGCCTGGACGCACTTAAATTCACAATTTAAACCGTTGATAATTAAAGTTTGGACCATTGCTTTTCACAAAAACTATACTCTTTTTGCAGAATATCTGACACATCAGCCGCAATTTTGGACAAATTTATGGCAGAATGACCATTTTATTCAAGCTCTTTAATTCATGTTTGCATGATAGAAACCCATTTTAGGTACTTCATTTTTAAATAGTCAAATTTTGATGCTAAACTGAGACTCATTTTGCAGGCAGCAACAGTCAATTAATTGCTCAAATTAGGAAAGAAGCTGTGCCAGACAGGCCTTTAGACTTGAACTGAGTATGTTGGAAAGTTTACTGATAATTGATTATGCTTATGCATGCTATCAACTGTATTTTTGAGTTATTATATATTGATGTTACCTTCGTTATTTGTAACAAAAAGGGGGAGAGATGATGATATGTTTTTAAATTTTAGTTAGATGTTTTTAAATTTTAGATGGTTTTAAATTTAGTTTATTTTGTAGTAAGGGGGAGATTTTATTTAATGGGTGATGATTTTTTTATTTACTCCATTTAAACTTGACCTGAGTATGTGAGAAAGTTTACTGATCATTGATTATGTTTGTGCATGCTATCAACTGCATCTTTGAGTTATTATATATTTTTGTTACCTTCGTCATTTGTGACAAAAAGGGGGAGAGATGATAAGATGTTTTAAAATTTTAGATGGTTTTAAATTTTAGTTTATTTTGTACTAAGGGGGATTTTTTTTTTTTAATGGGAGATGATTTTTTAATTTACTCCATTTAGACTTGAACTATGTCTATGGAAAAGTTTACTGATCATTGATTATGCTTGTGCATACTATCAACTACATCTTTGAGTTATTATATCTTGTTGTTACTTTCGTCATTTGTGATAAAAAAAAAAAAAAAAGGGACGAGATGATGAGATGTTTTTAAATTTCAGTTAGATGTTCTTAAATTTTAGTTTATTTTGTAGTAAGGGGAGATTCTTTTTTTTTTTTTTTTAAATGGGAGATGATTTTTTATTTTATTTTTCGCTTGGCTTTTTTGAGTTTTGATATTTTGTAATATTAATGTTTCAGTTGGTGTTTTGATTAATATTAGTATTACTTCTCAATCTAGCTAGCATATGATAGTGTTTCAATTATTATATTTTGTATCACATGCTTTTACACTTAGTATTTGAGTTATTGATTTCAGAAAATAGATTTCAAAAAATGCAAAAGACGGACATTCAGTTTGAGTTTGGATAGATTAGTTTTGTTTTTACATTCTTGACTTGTATTGTATAGTTTTGCACAGAATGCCAAGGGAAAAGATTATTAGGTTTTAGTAGTATTGACAATTCTTTAGACAAAATGATTAATTTAAAAGAATATGATTGTTATAAAAGAGTTGTAAAAGTCAATGAGTCTTTTTGATGGTTGTATAGATGAATTAGGAGTCTCTGGATTCGAGTATGGAACAAGAAGAAAGAGTCATCGAATTTACACTAGTCTATCGCCTAACTAATACTCGAGTGTCCAAAGCATAATCATTATTGTCCGCCTGTCCTGAGCGATGGTGTTTTCCAAGAAACCATAGTTTACATTTTTAAAGAGTTTTATCTATCATATACTATCTAAACTCCTCATATTATAAATACCCAATGCCCAGTATGTTTTTGGTGGTGGTTGATCATTGTTTTTTCTTGAAATCAATCAACCACAAGTTTGGGAAAAACATCAAATTCTTATAATCCAAAACACCCACTTCCTAGATATCATCAGGAATTTACTTTTTCCATAGCTTTCAGAGGTTATTGAAAATTGAGGGAGGTTTGACCAGAAGCACATGAAAAGTACAAGGACGAAGCGTTCTCGGTGTTCCACAGGAGATAGATAATTTCAGAATATCGAGAGCAAGTGTGAGTGAAGCACGTTCCAGCGAGTCTTGGAGATTGCAAGAATTAGATCGATGAGTCTACTGAGTTTTCTAGACTGTATCATACTGTAAATTCTTATTGTCTATAGTAGAAACTAGTGGCTTGGTCCTTGAGTTTTTACCCAGTTAAGGGTTTTTTCCCTCATCAAATCTTGTGTTATTTACTACTTTATTTATTATTGCGGCAATTCATCATATGATAAGACTTGATTAACTAAATATCTAGAACAACTAATAAGTGACTTATTGCTTTTAATTGATAAATTTAATTCCGCGTTATTCACCTATTAGATGATTTTAGAGTTGAACTAGTAACTTTCACCTTTGATAAAACAAATTTTTAACAGTGTTAGACTGAACATTTTTGTTAGTATTTCAATATTCTACATAATAGGCGTGTCGAAAATGTGATTTCGTGGTGTTTTAAGATCGTTGGTGGACTCCATGATTTCTGGTACATTTGTTATTTCTCGGGATGGGAGAGGGATGCTTTCAAACCTAAATGAGACTAGAAAGAACAAGGGAATCACCGAGAGGATGATCAGCCATGCTGAGATGTGGCTCTAATTAAAAGGATAATGTCGAATGATATGTTCCTGATCAAGTGAAATCCGCAAACGTACGGGATCTTTGACAAGTAAATTGTGATTTTCCTTATCTTGATTCTTAACCCATGAGAAGTTCGGATGATTTCTCCAACATGGATTATAGGTGTTGAAGTAAGGGTTGTTTTGCTACCTTTGAAAATTCTGTGTATATTGTACCTCTTCAGACCGATAAAAGTGCATGGAGGCTAAGTGACAGCTTGCAATTGTATGATCTGTCTCGCACTACTGCAAACTGGTGCTGGTTGGTACACTGTGCTCACATATTTAGTTAGGTTATCCAATTTCTTTTTTTGTTATAAATTCCATATGGGTTGTTATGTTGTAACTGTATCTATGTTGTGAATACTCGTTGTTTTCCTCGAACTTTTCCTTTGAGTTGGCCACATAGACTGATTTTCTCCAATTCACTCAAAAAAATCTAAGGCATTGTCTAAGGGCATATTCATTATTGAACTTCTTGTTGAAATATCATATATGTTATGGTATTTAGGCTATAAGCCTGAATAGAATATGCAGATCTTAGAGTTTTTAGGGATGATCACAATGGTGAATCCAAGATTTTCCATGGAGGGACTAAACTTTAAGAAAGTCAATGGAATAAAATTTATATATAAAAAAATTAATTAAAAGACATTATTTATTTAAGTCGTTCTCGATGAGGATTTGAAACATAATATTCATCTATAATATAATCTAAATCTATTTTCTTAGCAAATTTTCATTCGATAAAAAGTATCTTACAATTAGCAAGAAAGGTATCCTCCATTTTCTTGTGAAGTACCGTCTTCACATGCTTCATTGCTGAAAATGCTCATTCAGTACTTGTGGCAGAAACAAGTAATGTTAATACAAGATTAATCAATCTAGTCACCATAATGCAAGTCTCCAACCTTCCACTCTCAGTCAACTGTCTACATAACTCAGCAAGTGTAGATACTTGAAATTGCGACTCACCCTTCATATCTAACTCATAATGTGGTAGCTCAACTTCTAATGTAATAGTTTCTCGCTTTGAAAAATCTTGATGATAGAATTTATCTACAAGTGTGCAAGTTTTACGACTGTCAAATGANATGTGGTAGCTTATATTCCAATGTAATAATATCTTGCTTAGAAAAATAGGATAAAATTTCACTGCAAGTGTACGAATATCATGAAAGTCAAATGATCCAAATGAATTTCTAGGATCCAAAGCTACACTGAAAGAAATGATCTACTGATATGTCATTAAATCCTATATTTAGTCTATAATCACGAAATCTATTGCTTCATTGAAAATATCAAAGTGATAATAATGCTCAATAGTAGTTTCGTCACTAGAACGATAGTGTTATACAAAGTTTCTAGATGTGGTATTTTAATAATATTTCTTGAGCAAATATTTTTAGCTTCCTGAAATTTTTTTTCCCAATTATCATTTCTTAATTTTTGATAAAAAATTCTTTATAGTAGATACAAACCTTAAAGCAGCCAAAATGTCTTGTGATCTTTTTTGAAGGATTTGACAAAGAACATAAGTGATTCTCATAATTCTATACAACAAATGTAAGATAAATATGATCTTAAAACATGCCAACTTTTTGAAGCACCACGAGCTTCATATTGATATCTGCTATTTGAATAATGGTCACAAAGATATTTAAGAACTTTGCAAGTAGAACTATACATATCTATCAAGCTCTTTACAAATTCATAATGCGAACTCCAATGAGTAGCTCCTAACCTCTACAAATTAACCATTTGATTGGTCCCACTTGTAGATTTACGCTCTCCATTTGCTAGCAGACATTGAATTTCCTCTCTATGAGAAGTTTATAACCCAGTCACACGCTTAGGAGAAGAAATAATAATATTGACAATGTTGTCCAAATGAGAAAAGAAGTTCCAATTGACATGGACTTCTTTAGCTGCAACAACTAATGTCAACTATAATCGAAGGGTAAAACAATAGATGTGTTATGAATATTGGCAATCTCTAAGAAATAATGCTTAAAGTCCATTCCAATCACCGCGCATATTACTAGCACCATCATACTCTTATCTTCTCATTTTGTTCACTTGAAGTTCAAATTGAGCAAGAACATTAGATATCTCGATTTTGAGATTCGAGGACGTGGTGTCATTTACTCTTTTGATCACAAAGAAGCATTCTGTTAAACTTTCATGACTATTCACAAATCTCAAAATGATGGCCATCTACTCTTGCTTAAATGTATTTTGTGCTTCATCAACAAGAATGTAAAATCATTCATCCCCAACTTCCTCTCTAATCCAAGATTATTTGAGCACATAGCCATTATTAGCTTATTACTTATGTCGTGACACAATTTAATTTTGTGGACTTGTTGAAGTTGTTGACCTTAGTTTGAATAAAATCCTCAAGTCCTTTATTTAGAAACCAAACTACTAAAAAGCATTTAGAGTGGGAAGGTTAGAGCTTGTGTTCATAGAAGTTTGATGGTTTTGAGTTCTTAGATCAGATCTTTGATTGAAAGAGTTTGAGTTAAGGAGCTAAAATGGGCACTGAACAATGTTAAAATTCGGTTCTCATACAAAAAAAAGGTGTGATACATCTTATACTTCTTTTTGTAGCATTTATGACTCGAGTGATTAAGCCGTTATTGTATCTAAAACCTGGTACTTGAAAGTTATCTGCTTAAAGCTCGCTATAGATGTCATTTAGAAAGTTTAATAGAGATAAGTTTTACACATAAAATGTATAAAAAAAAGGGGAAAAAAAAAACTGAGAAACAATCAAAATATATTCATAGCGAAAGAAAGAAAAAGAGAGTTCGATTATCAAAAGTGATAGGTGCCCAGATAGGGAATTCAAGATTTGAACTCTAGAGACTAACAGTCTGACTTTGATAAATACTTACTCTTCCTTCTAGATTTACAAGTATCTAATTCTGATAACTTTGTGTGGAAAAATGCATTATAATTTTTTTTAGGAACCCACGTGTGTTAGAAATACCTCGAGATTGGAAAGAAAAGCATAGTGAGTGATTTTCACAAGAGGTGTGAGGAAAAATTGACCACAAGAGGATTGACATTATGCAGAAATCAACAACACTTGATTGAGTGTGTTGTAATATGTGTGTGAGTTCAATGTAGGGTAATCACACGCATATACTAAGTTGAGTATCGGATAAGTAAAAAAAAAATATTGATATTGTTTGAATCTTTCTAAAGTATTGTTTAAATTCGAACCTGAGGTATATGGTAAATAGTTCGACGTTGAGTTGTTTTTTGTGTTTGTTTATGTAGTAATATGTTTTATGTCTAAGTTTTATTTTATTTTGTTCGAGTACGAACAAAAGTTTTAATTTGGAGATGTTTGATAAGTGCGTTTTGTACACTTGTCTGGGTTATATTACTAAATGTTTGTGTCATCAAATTATTGAAATTCACTTAACTTGGATTTTTTTTTGTTTGTATCAGTATTTGACTCATTTTGAAGCAATTGGAAAAGAAAAAATGATCAATTGGTCGTTGGATGAAAATTTGGGGATAATATTTCACACTTTGGAAATTGAAGGGCTTGAATTGAACAAAAGGACGTTGGTTGCACAATTAATTAGGTTTGAGGGCTAGAATGCACATTCTAAAATATTGTTGGACATTGCTGCAAATTACTATTTAATATGGCAGGAAAGAGGTGGAATTTGTAATCAAAATGGGCTTTGAACTTAAGACTTTGATTAGAACCCAAATTTAATTGGGCTTGGACTTCATTATAGTTGGAAAATTTGGAATCCTATATAGGCTACAAAAAAAGGTGGCTATTCGGAAGATAGATACACACAAAAAAGGGAGGCTGAGAGGAGAATATATTTACACGCACACACAGAATTAAGGATGGCAGAATTGGAATTGGTGGCAAGTTGGACTTCTGACAATTGGAATTGGAATGGAACAAAACAATTGAAATTAATTGTTATTTAAGGAGATACACGCAGGCACAGAAAGAGGGGGGACTAGATAGAAGAAAAAAACGAGAAGACGGCAGACGAAGAGACACGGCAGAAATTGGAAGAAAAAAAAAAAGGGAGAAGACGGAACACGGGCAGCAATTGACGAATTAATTCCAGATTTTTTTTTGTACAATAATCCATCAATAATTGTACAAGGAATTTGGAGATATTCACATTACTTATTTATCGGTAATATCATTTCACTTTTATTTGATTCAAAAATTATGCTAGGCTAGATTTTTTTTTTCCTAGTATTTTCGATGAATCTTGTATTATGAAACTTTGATTTTTTGAATATTATTTAATTTTGACATTCAAAGCATGTTTTCAATTATTGAATGATTGACATGAATTTAATTTTCTCTATAATTATATGCGCAATAGTTGTATGAGTTTTGTGGCTTATTTTACCTTCGAAAGATGAAAAATAAATTAAATATAATGTCAATTGTCGTAAAGTCCGGAAATAGAAATGTACTACTAAACTTTAAGTAATCTTTAAATATTCATAAATTTTTAATGCATTCTTATATGTTCGCATCCATCATAAAATTATAGTCGAATCACATGTAAGAATATGTTTAATTCTATTGGAGAGAGATAGTTAAATAAATTAGGAATATTGATATTTATAATTGAATTGTATTGTCAAATTTATAAGTTTCAAATTTAAGGAGGTTCAAGATCTTAGTACATTTTTTATCATCATATTTTTATAAAACTTGCATTTAATTATAATCTTGCATTTATTTTAGTTAAATTAGGTCTTGCATTCATAAATAGAATATTTAATTTATAGGAAAAATCACAAATTTCAATTGTTTCGATTAAGGCTAAGTTAAATCGAATTTGAACTAATACAATGTTTGTGGGAATGATACTTGGACTCAAAATCCATTTTACTACTTGTTAATGAATCGTACACTTACGATAATTCAAACGAAGAATATTTTCGTGATGAAAGGCAAGATTGGGTGAAAACAAAGATGGAAGATTCTGAAGAGAATGGGTCTAATATAGTTAGTACTTCGGACAGAAGGTATGGGAATAACGAATAATAAGAAAAATAGCCTACTAAAAAAGAATTTATTGTGACCAATTGAGTAAGTTAAGAAAGACACTAAGATTTCAACAACAGACAATCAATCCAGAACTCCTACCTCTATTAGAGCTTACCTCATTGTAATTCGAAGTTCAAGCCCTAGGTTATTCAATGTACTGAAGAAGATTCAATATTTAGGACATGATCGCATTCGACAAGCTAGTTCAACACCAAGAAAAGTCACATTTGAACATTTTTAAAAATTAACTGTCCATTTAATAGCCTAAAAATATAACAGAAACTTGTAGCAGTGGTCTAAATTATTCTTCGAGTAACAAGTTAAGCGAAATAAAATTGAACTTTTTTAAATTTGGACAAGTCAAATGATGATTTAATAAAAATTCAAATTGATTTGTCAAAACATTAATTAAAAGATATGCTCACTCCTTGTCTTCATAACTTAGGCAATAATACTACAAAATGCAAGACATATCAATTCATAACAAGTTCTTTTCTGAATTTCCATACCTTCCAGAAGTTATTATTTAATTTATTAGAATATAAATTCAATTAAATAATAGATATTGTCATTAATATGCATCAATTATATATATATGTTTAAAGTGTTTATGTCCAAAGTTGATTGGATTTAGAGCATAACACTTACACATATATGTCAAGTTTGCTCTTGATTGTTGGATGAATTCACAAGTTTCATGTTTTTATCTCGTGAATCATACGTTTGTAACAACAGGGACAACATTTAATCAATAATAATGGATTTTAGGTTTCGTCATGGAAGAGGCTCAGCAAATCCCGCCCTAAAGTGTGTTTGCATAAGCTTCCTTCATATAAGGCAATGATATTTCAGACAAGTTTAGTACAAAATTAATAAGAGACATACATAACGAGTTTGTCTGATCTCCTATCCAGTTCCACGTGTTATGGATATCGTCAACTTTCAACTTTGTTTTCGTAGCGCGGCAATTCTGACTAACAAAATAGCGTATCTCAGCCCCAATTCACCAACTTAAGAACATGAGCGTAAGCAGAACTTGACCTACCAAGTATTTACAAAAAAAAGAAAGGAAGAAAAAGAAAAATTCTGGTGAATACCTTCGGCCAATGCCAGAACCATGAAATTGAGACAGGTTTGAGTATAGCTTGCGTTTTGCTCTTTCCATTCATTACAGAACAAAAGTTCGTCATGAAAGCAGTGGCTCTTGGACTCTAAAACACAAATTAATTCCAAGATGCTCTCGACCAGACAGAATATCAAAACAAGAAAAGAAAATGATCAAATGCCAAAGGTATGGAGAGTATTGGTGTACTCAGCTACTCCACCTCCAAAGCCTTGCAGCTTCAAAAGCCTATATAGAAGCTTCATCCTTGGTGACTGTAGCCTCCATGAGAGTTACTAAAATGCATTTCTATGTGAGGTTAATGGGCTGAGTCCTGTCCGGCACAGCATGTCTTTCAGAGACATCAGCAAGCGATTTGAGATTGCAATTGATAAGTGCGTCAACAAAGTAGCAAGTTTCATCCTTGGTGTTCCCTTCAGGCACATCCACAACGTACGATTCAATCACCATGGTCCCAGGTCTGGCTTCACTGACCTCTGGATGAACAGATATGGTGGAAGAGTAGTTCTGAAAGAAAGATTTAGAAGAAAATTTTATTCGCTTTTAGGAAGAATAATGTGCTGATGCCATAAGGCCTAAACATCTGTGCATGTGTGTGTCTGTGATTGTGTTCGTGCCTGTAAAACAATAGTTTAGTCAGGGCCACCAGTTTTAAGCATACATATGGTATGCTAAGCTGGTTCCAGGCACCATAAAACTTGTTAAGATTTAAGTGTATCAATCAATGTAAAAAATTTCCAGTTTCTTTTCACTGCCAGTCTTTGATTCTGGCCTTGCAAGAGTAGCTTTCTATTCAGATTTCACCTTCCCTGCCTCATGACATTAACACCAGCCAAGCAGAAACATATCTATCAATAACAGTAACAACGAGTTAAGACGTATTCCTAATGAACTCAAACTTGGCAAAACTCCATTTCTGCTGCTCCAATTGATCATGCACTACATGCACTTTTATGGTCCAACAAACTCAAAACTTTAGAAACCACCTCAAATATTGATAAAATTTTGATTACCCTCTGTTCTAACAAGTTATACTAAAATTTCGAAATTCTTGTAAATGGGGATTTCTTTGGTCCAGTCAAGACACATCCTAACTATTTAAGTTTCCTATTAAATCATTCTTAATTGGCATCGTATCTATTTTTTTGTCTAATAGTCTCATTTCCTATTTTATAAATTTAGTATGATCAAACATTCATCTTAACATTCTCATTTCTGCTGTGTTCATCTGATAGAAATTGCCGTTCCAACATGTGCTATAAGATACCTCACTCCTATATATTTCTACACTTCGATAGGGATAACATTTAAACTGGTGATATCTCATCTTCATTCTCTTCATAGCCTCCCTTCATTTCTGAGACCTGATGTTCTGGTATAAAAAATTTAATCTTCAATAGGTAACAGAACCCCAACCATCCACAGTATGTGTTTTCTAAATAATTTGTTGATGTAATTCTTCCACGTGTCTATTAAGTTCATCATTGTGAAACTCAATCGATTGATCTCTGCTTCTGCTTTACTATCATTATCTCACCAAAACTTTCTTCCTATCAATGAAACCAAGATAACTATACTTCTCATATCTTTCCACCCACAACTCCCAAATCACCCTCTAGGCTCTCATTTAGCTAACTTATGTTTCAAAGAATGTCTATAACATTATGCGTTAATCTAAATATGGTCTAAACTTTCTCCCAATCCAACACTGCATTTCCGTTTGTGTTAGGTTCTAAATTCTCTTAATGCTTCTTTGCAGGTTCCTAATGCCTAGCAGAAGAATCAAAAGTTAAAACATCAGCTTATATTGATAACTGTGCTAACTCTTCATGACAAATGAACTGCAGGCTTCAAAAAAAAAGAAAAAAAGGTGCACAAAATGACAACGAGATTAGAACTTTTGAGTGTGATGTCAACAACTTTTGTGGTTCATAATACAAAATTTTGCTACGAAGTAGGAGAAAAATCATAGAAACTAATATGATGCACATCTTAAGTCATGAATACAGAACTACATTTATAGCCCTCGGAAAATTCAGATACATGCATATATGCATATGCACAGACATTGTCAACTAGAAGCACATAGCACATCAAAATGAAACTACACGGAACTGTTCAAACCACAAGAACTAGTTATTTACTAAAAGTAACTTACAGATATGTGCCAATACCTAAAGGAGAATAATCTCATTTACTCACATTCTGAATCCTTCTAATAAATAAATTCAATAGTATATAATAGAAGATCCAAATCTGCAAATTATATTCATAGAAGGAAACAAATTAGAATAAAAAGAAAACTGTAAACATACTCTGAGTCTGTGGTCTCCACCAATAATCTTGAAACTGAGTATGTGCTCTTCATCATCGAGAAGTTCTAATCTCTCAGTGCTGGTAGTGGCAGGAAGACCCGACTTCACATCAACTTCCCTCAGACTGCCAATTTCAAGATTCCCCTGCACAACACACCGGCTTACAAATGGCTTGTACTTGTGTGGTTGATCAAACCTCCTCACCAAAGACCAGACCTAATCGGAAGAAACAATGCACTAACTATTATTACAGATACAGTAGACTATGGAACATAACTAATGGATAATAATACATTAATCAGTGGCATTGAGAGTACAAGTATGTAAACAAAGTCGTAAATCTTGTTATTCTAGATTCATCTTAAAGAAAATTACTAAGAGCTCTCCTTATGTATTTTCCCAAAAATGGATTAAGTATGCCTACTCTTCAAACATCTTGTCATCCCGGATTTCAGCTATGTTCAATGTCTGGAAAATCGAGATTAGTAAAAAAATGATTCCAAAGCTTGCTCTTAATATAAACATCAGAAAAAGATTTTCTGTTTTGTTTCATTACTCGTTTTGGATCCATAGACAAAAAGAAATTAGAAATAAATAAAACTGGATGCTCCGACGAAGAATGCTGTGGATGAAACCAGTCACCGCCGGTTAGACCTCCATGATCAGACGTCGTAGCTTCATCCCGAACCGTTAGATTTCAGCAATATTTTTCATCAACAGATCAAAATCCAGCCATAAAACAAAAAACCTCAAACAAGCGTTTACTCGCACATAATTACTTTATAGACATATATATCTATTCATACATATATACGAGAAATTAATCAGAGAAAAACTATTACCAGATGAACAGGGGCTTTGATGTGCTTGATTAGAAAGGAACTACACTGATTATCCTTGGCCTCATGGTTATGGTGCTTTCTTATGTACTCTGTCTCAACTCCGCTCAACCCTCTCCCGTTCATCGTCTTCTTCTGTTTTCGCTCGGTCGCCGAAATACTCCGCCTCCGTCTTCCGATCACCTGAAAACACTCAACTCGACGCTCAACAACGTGCGAGTTGACTCAGTAGAGGTCGTGTTGAGGGAGCACGGCCATTTTAGGTAGTACAGTAGTAGTAACTACACAGCCTGCCGCCTCATCATCATCGACTCTTCTCTCAAAAATATAAAAATGCAGCTTTCCCTTTACCAGCCCACTTTTGTATATATTTACATATAGACCCTTTTATTTTCAATTAATTATTAACTGGTCTCACATTCAGGATCCCTATATATTTGTCGTGTTAACTTAGCCGTTGTCTTCCTTAAAAACAATTTATTTTTTTTAATTCGCATACTTATTTTCAGCCACATATTTACACAATAAAATATTTTATACGTAAACTCAAAATTTTTTCTTATCATTAACTATACATTTTTCAAAAATCATTATTCAAAATATCATTTTTTTAAAATAACGACCATCAAACATGGACTTAATTCTTGACTAACAAGTGTCAACTGTAAAAGTTACAATCGCAATAATAAATTAAGTTTTGTGCTTCATAAAGACATGATGAATTCTTACTTAACTTTATGTTCAATTTTTCTCCTCGTGCTAGTTTGCGAGTGCTTAAATGTAAATAGTATTTCTTCGTCTTAATATTTACTTTTTGTATAAATTCTCTTGGGTGAGCATTTTTTTTTTCATAGTGCAAAAGAGAAAGACGTGAATTTAGAAACAAATTTTTAATTATAATGACAAATCTATTATTTAAGTGGATGACTCGATGTAAACCATTCTAAATTGTGATTTTTCACTTCGTATTTTTGCTTTTAGTAGCATGGTATCAAGTGTTTAATCCAAAAAATATTGTACAATAATATTTATGCCAATATTTCTTTCGAATATTTTAGGTAATTATTATTTGAATGTTTTCGTATAGAGCCTGATTGAAATATACTTTTTAAAAATAGATTTTATGAAAATAATTTTTTTAATAAATAAATGAATAAAAAATAAGTGAAATTTATTAATGTACCTGTAAAATTATTTTATTAAAAAACTGTATGATTGAAAATTAAAGAATAAGTACTAATATGGCCTTATTTTAATAGTTTTGTTGTTTATGTTAAATAGTGAGTTGTGACTGTTGGTTTTGAATATTCTGCCATGGGGAATGAAGTTCTTTGTGATTCGGCAGTCTTTTTGTCTTTTACAGTAAAGTAATACCCTTGTAATTTCATCTATTTACAGTTATGGTATTAATTTTGTCTTTATTTTGTTTGTTTACGGTTGAGCCGCTTTTTACTCTGAAAAAGTTATCCTAAAAAAGGAATTTATTTTTTGTCCTTTTCCGCAAGAAATTGTTGTGTAGTTTTTATCGGGTGTATGGAAGTTCATGATAACAACGTGGTCCTTCTTTTTGTTTCTTTTTCTTTTTCTTTTTCGTTGGGTTTTCATCGTGAAAAGTAGCTATCAATTAATTGTGTCTTATCTTCATTTATATAGAAATTAAGGAAAAATAAATGTCAATTCCATGGTCGTTTTACTTGTGAAATTAAGATTTCTAATCTTTATGGCGGAAAGTACCCTATTTTTCTGCTAATATAAAATCATATTCATGTCTAACTCATGTTACATTTTTATTCGAATTTTCTTCTTAATTCTCTCTCAAATTAAATACTGTATGATTAATACCCTTCAAACAATAATCTAATTATCATAATCCTCAAATAAAAAAGGATCATGAGATCAATCGATATCCCTCTATTCTTATTCATGTATGTCAGAACTCAGAAGCCACCGTCTTACATTAAATAATATAGAATTGTCATTTATTATAACCAATTGGCGTTCACGCCTTCCTCGAAATCTCTTCTTCATACATCGATAGATTCATCTTGTGCATTTAGATATAAAAATAACGAATGTTTTAAAAAAAAAATCATTAAATTCAAACAAAAAATAAAATACAATGACTAGAGCTTATAAGTGAAAGAGATATTATTATTATTACTATTATTATTATTTGGTTGGTGGGCGTAGGGGGCATTTGAGTAGATGGAAAGCAGCCATTAAATTAGATAGTGATATTATACAGTCCTTGAGGGTCTTTTTCATGTATGAGCCGTGCTTTATGCCCCGGCTCAATGACCGGAGCATAAACAGGGGCGCCAGTTTATGCCCCGGTCATTGAGGTGGGGCATATGGTTTTGTCCTTCATGCATTAATTGTCACATTAAAAGAATTCCCTTTACTTTTTTTGAATTAAAGGAGTGACATACAAAATTAAATTCAATTATTTATTTATTATAATTTATATACATGATACTTTATGTAACAATAATTATATACAATAAACCTGCTAAACATGCAATATTCGAATGATATAGTGCTAATGAAGTGAAGAAGGAAAAAAAAAAAAACCGACGTGTATTGTTGAACAGGGCTACATAGGCCCTGTTCAATCAACCATATTTCCAATCTCAAAATTATAAAATGTTATTGCAAAAAGATTAAATGAAAAAATTATGTTTAATTTTTTATGTAATAATAATCCCATTGATTTGACATATTAAACGTTAAAAATGATATAGAAGGAGCCAATTACCATTTTTTTTTATTAAATATGCAAAAGAAAACTGATGAAAGATATAAGGAAATTGGTGAAAATGGTCCCAAACCTTTGCATATATTGCATAAATGGTTCTGACCTTCCAAACGTGGTGCAAATAAACCCAAATTTTTTCATTTTTGGTGCAATTGGCCTTATGAACTGGATTCCATCGAAAACGACCATTAATTTGGCACATTGACTACTTTCTTTTAAGGAAAATTTATATTTATAAGGTGTGTTATCTTGTTCTTCTTTTGGTTTTCTTTTAAAATAATTTCGACATTTTCATTTCTTGGTTCATTTTTTTATCTTCAAAATCAAATCATTTGTGTGTTTCGTTTTTTAATTTAATGTCACAAATTTGTGCAAGAAAAAAAATCTAGTCCCCCGTAAGGAAAAAGAGATCGCCTTATTGTTTCTTGCTAGGCCTTGAGAATTTTTTGTGGGGTATATTTGTAAGGAAATTTTCATAGTCATGAAAATTTGTTGTGCGACACATGTTGGTTCTTTTCAAAAGAAGAATAAAAGAATAAACAAAACCCATTTTTGATATTAACGGATCTGGGGTACAAACAAACTTGTTGTGTAGAAAAAGTGGATGGGTCACAACATTGATGAGAGGTATAACCATGGCACGAGCTTGGAAGAGGTAGAATCTTGAATCACTTATTTGGGATCACTACTTTGGTGGTGGCGACAAGCCAGTGTAACAATTGGATGGTGATGCCTTCCGTGAGTTGGTTGAAGAAAAAAAATGATTTTTTTAAAATTATTTTTATTTCAAGATAAGAATAAATTGTCTTTTTGACATATATGTTAATAAGAGGGACTTCCTTTTAATCTCTCAAAGGTTGGGTACAAAAATTGGTTAGAGACATAATTGCAAAGTTTGTCAAAGTTCGGATTATATACGTTATTTTTCCTTGTAAGAAAGTCAAGCACATGTGCCAAACTACAATCATGCTTGATATAAATCAAAGTGTACATTATGATTTACACTTTACCACATGGCAAATTATGATTTGAAAGTTTAAAAAAAATATTTTTCAACCAATCACATTTTCAAACAAAAATAATGTCAACAAAGGTATAAGCATTAAAATGTACAAATGACATTATCCGCCAAACCAATGGTCCTTTCGTATAGAATTTGTCCAAAAGGACCAATTACATAAAAGAGATGAAAAGGTTTAGGATCTTTTGTGCCAATTTTAAAAGATTTGAACCAATTCCACTATACATTCAAATATTTTGGATTACTTGCTCCAAATTTGCAAGGATGTATTATCTTACTCAATAAATTTTTGTTTGCATCACATTATTATTTTTTTTTATAGAAGAACATAAAATAATATAATTTAGAAGTCATATCAATAGGTACTAACACTTCCCAATGGACAAGATTTCATGGGTTCCCTTTCCAAAATAATCATGTGAATTGTCGAAAATGCTTTGAACATTGAACACCCTCTTTTAGTGTAGAACATATCACTTTCTGAAAACATGTGCAAATTTATTGACACGATGAGATTATACAAAATAAAAAAATATATTATAGATTTCCATTCTTAATCATATCGATATTATCTTTTGAGCAGCTCATCAAACATACATATTTATTATGATATTTAATACCACTTTATATGGTGTAAAAATGGAAGAAGCCAATAAATTTCTTATCTTAGTTGTTAAAGGTCACATTTAAAAAATCCAAGAATATTTCGAAAGGAATTTGGCGAGCAACACGATGAAAAATAGCTGGGATCGACCATAATGTTATCCAGGAGGTCGACTAAGGCTTCGTTTTATGACAAGGTTTCAAAATTTTGAAATTTAATTATTTTTATTTATTTTTTCTTTATATTAATGAATAATCTTTTTAAGAAAAGCTCAAATTTAAACATAATCGAAGAGTGAGACATACCCAGCCCAACACTTGAAGGTGTTTCTCTTCCCCCCATTTTTTTTTTCCAATTTCTTCTATTCTTCCCAGATTTTTATGTTATAATTGTTGGGTTACGTTCTCATATAATATATTTTACTGCGATAAAATAATAGTTTATAATAAATAAATTACATAATTTATTTATTTATCACATTTATTTGACATTGAATATGCGAACTAAAAATGCATATGCTTGCGATAATATAAGTTGAATACTTGCCTTGAAAAACATATTAAGACACAACTTATATTTTGATCATAACCAATTTATTCACTGATGGCAACACAATCCCGCCTCGGGCAACATGCTCGCTCATTTGGATAAGGGGATAGAAGCTCTATGTCATAGGGTATTCTATATTTTTCCCTGAGGCTGGCAAGGTTGGTCGGATCGACACTGGACGGGATTTTAGACACCCCTCAAGATATGCTGTCGTCATCTCCATCGCTATCTCTAGAGGTAGAAGCCCCTTGTCCAGCTTCAACGGCTCGGACGAGATCGACTGTGTTGGTAACTGAAAAACCCATTTGCTTGCCAATTCACTAATATCTACTTCCCTCCTAGCAGGTTTCGAAGAATCCATAACCTAGACCCTTATAGAAATTCAAATGGGGAAGACAAGTTACAATACTTACGATTTTCTCAAACCAAATGGAGAAAGTAGAACTCCACTTAAATACTCGAACCAAGAAGTGGAAAGGAAAGAAAGGTTTTGATTAAAGAATTAAAAGTTTTCTGAAGATTTGAAAGTAAAAAGATGCAATAGATTCATGCCAAAAGTAAGAAAAATGTTTCTCAAAGGCTTACGCCTTTTATAGGCAATCAAATTGGCCCCCTGTCCGTCGGATCTCAATTCTGGTTATCCAGTCGTCCCTTCCGAGGTTTCAATCTGAACCATCCACAACCTCTGGCACTTCGACTTCAATGGTCCAGATCTAAGCGTAGCTTTCACGCACTCACGTGCGTCTGAATATCGTTAAGGGGGCATGCGTGACATCTATCATTGCGCATTAAATGCGGCGGCTGCTGCATGTGATGGGAGTTGTACCAAAATAATTGCCCTCTCTTGGAAATTGGAGGCAACATCAAATCATTGAGGCGCCATAATTTAAAATACCTCGTGTTTCCCAAAACATTGAAATGATGAACTCTTCGTAATTATCAGTCTGAGGCTATCTGCCAGCACCAGGCCCTATCGACTTCTGCAACGAAAGAAGACATCCTTGGTCAGTAAAAGGACTTCGATCATGTGAAACCTCTTCGGATACATCATGGACCACCCATGGAAGACCACTTCGGACAATTTCGATGGATGACCTCACAAGAGTTGGGATGTTTATTCTTTTGAAGAGTGATGCGATATCTAAAGTCCATGCATTACATAAATAATCATGCATAGACTTGGTGGACTATTGTTACCCCCTCCCTCCAATTACGAGGTCCAGCTCAGACTGTCACGTGGATAGCTATGTAAGTAACCAGTTCACGTGGACAGAAATTAGTCGGAGTGCCAGGAATGTCAAGGAGAAGAGTTGAGGAAGTTGAAGTTGAGAGAGGTCCTTCAAACAAGTCTGACCGAAGTCCTTCAATGTCAAGGCAGAAGCCCATTCAAGCTGCAAGAGGCCCTTGAGCCGAAGCTGACCCTAGTCCACATTGAAGCCGACGTTGTACCCTATAACAGATTCAGAAATCTTTTAGAAGTGATTGATGGGATGTCTGCAATAAAGAGTGTCAGTGTGTCAGCCTACAACT
>CAIGRN010081697.1:0-18124 GCA_903798345.1 Fraxinus anomala
GGACGAACCGACAAGGGTGATGACAGTTGCCACAAGTTTACTCACCCACAAAGGATGACAATGATGATGATGGTAGTGGTTGCAATATCACAAAGAAAAGAAGAAATGTAAGGAAGTAAAGGTGAAAACTCAATACCTCATCTCTCTTCTCGGCTGCCTCTCTATTGCATTCTCACACGCACGCCCCAAACAACGACGGGAAAGAGATGGATATATATAGCACTAGTGAAGTCACTCCAATTGGGCCAAACTTCACTAAATGTACCACCATATATTATCATCCAACTAATAACAACAACTTGGGTCATTCACGAGTATTGGACCACGAGCAACATTAACTCAATTAAGTTACTTCTAGTGGCCCAAGTTATTTTCAGGTCGAACCATCACTGAGGTGTCGATATAAAATTATCCAATATCGATTTAACATTATCGTCAAGGATTTATTGGGTATCAAAAAACCCAACAATGGCATTTATCAAACAGGTTGTCGAATTCTGAAATCTTTCCAAAACCTCTTGATTGCGAACCGATACGTATTGATTTGCAAAATTCTATCTATACTAGCTCGCAACCACTTGATCTTAACAACTAGCAATTAAGTAAGCTGCATCTGTTGTTCTTGTATTTGAATTTACCTCAATTGCAATCCATTGCAAGAGATATTTGAATTTGCTTTTGTGTTACCTCGCTACCTTATCTCGTGACCTTCGCAAAAGGCTTCAGACATTGAGACCCACACCGATGGATAATGGAGCACTATTCGTGCATGGTTGACGTTCCAAGTGGTGGAGGTCGCTTAATGGAGGCATATCAATTTAAGATATGCCCATTGAGCCCAGTAAACAACGAATCCCTCGGAACGAACCAGCTTGTCGTATATGCAAGAATGTGGACTTGGGACGAATTGTTGCAAGCCATCTATTTGCGGTTGAACCAAACAACCCGCGAAACTATGTTTCGTTTTCTAACATCCTTGTTACTGCCAAACTGTGGGAAGAAGCCTAAGAGATTAGGAACTGTTGGGAGATAAAGGAATTAAGAAATTGACTGGTTGCAGTTGGATTTAAGTGAAGGACAAAGTACACACTTTTGTTGGTGGTGATTAAAGAATAATCAGAGTGATAAAACTTATAATTTTTTTAATGAAAGGCCAGCGATGGTGTTAGATGGTGGTGTCAGCAGGGGTTCGAATGAGGGAACTTTTTTTATTGGGGTGGAAAATAAAGTTTTAAGGATTTAAGATTGTAGGTAGTACGTATAAAAAATTTGGATTTAATTTTTTAAAAAATAAAAAGTTTAGATACTGAAATTGAATTTTTTTTTTTAATTTCGACATTTTTTTAATGATTTTAACGGCAAATCTGACGAATTTTAGTAGTAGAGAATTTTTCGCACAAAAGATTTTAAATATGGGATTTTTTGCGATTTTTAGTAAGGAGTATATCACACATGAAAACGTTTATATGGGGATTTCTGCTATTAATCATGATGAAAAATACTCCAAACTTTTGAGGTATGCAAAATTTCACTCTCTATTATAAAGTACCACAATGAGATTGTATGTAAGGTCATAGATTTGGACAATTGTCATGACAACCATGATATTATAATGTAGATGTCACTTATATAGATATTTGTTTTAATGGTACGATAGAAGGTTGGATAATCAATTTGCGTATACCAACGTAAACTAAAAGACTTGCAATGTAGATGATGGCGGTTAAAAATGATGTCATTCAAAATAATTAAGATGTTTCCGACTATAATACTAATTAAGGTACGAAAAACATGCAAGTTGAAAAATGAGACCCTTTATAGGGTTAATACCGTAATTAGTTACTGAACTTGTCCAAAAGTTCTCATGAGGTCACCGAACTTCAAAACTACCCTAAATGGTCACCGAACTTTGTAAATTTTGACCGCATCCATCACTGCCTCAAAATCAAATGGTTTTTCATGACATGTCAAACGGAGTAAATGATGTGGCGCGTGTGTGTACAATTTCTTTGCCAACTAAGTAAAATTTGATGAGGTGGACAATCTCTCTCTTCTTTCTGCCTAAACTGCTCCAATTAAAAGAAAATCGATCGTTCATACAAAAATTTTATTCGAATTGAAGGTTGAATTGGATCAACTGTTTGTATACCCATGTTCGTTTGCCCCTGATTATGGATTCCCTCAAGTCAATTTGTAGATTGAAGTAGGAGGGATCCATCAATTTTGGTTTGAACAGTGCCTGGTTTCACGCCATTTGCAAATTCCAATTCAAAAATTGGAGCAATTTTGGGGATAATTGGTGCAATTGAATTCATACCCAGGGTCTTTTGGGCGTGTTGTTGGATCATACAATGGCAATTTGTAGGTTCAATGAAGTTGGGGCTGGAATTGAAGGAGAGAGATTTGAAAAAAATGGAGGCGCGACTGTCGAAGATTCATAGGCTACTGCAGATTGATTGGACAATGTTTTGGTTGAGGTGAAGCCACATTTGAGGTCGTCTGGTTGAGAGCTTCCTAACTGTGGTGGTACGCGATTGTGGGTGTCGCCGGAGGTTGGGTTTCCGGCCAAGATAGCGTGCATGAGTAGGCTGTTTTGGCTTTATTTTGTGGCTGATTCCGATGGGTTTGTGACTGGTGGTACGGTGGAGTATGTTGGGGGAGTGGGGTGATGCCGTCTATGGTGCTATCCGACGGTCTAGGTGGCCGGAAATTGGTGGTTGGAGGTGTCATGGTTGACGGCTATGGTGGAATTCGGTGAGTGAGAGTTTGAATCCATCACATTTTGCTTACTTGGCAAAGAAATTGTACACACAAGCGCCACGCCACTTACTCCGTTTGACACATCATAAAAAATCGTTTGATTTTGAGGCAAGTGATGGATGGGGTCAAAATTTACAAAGTTCAGTGATCATTTAAGGTAGTTTTGAAGTTCAGTGACCTCATGGGAACTTTTGGACAAGTTCAGTGACTAATTGGGGTATTAACCCTCTTTTATACATGAAAATTGACAATTAAAAGTGTAATGATGAAAAACAATATGGTGAAACTACAATTAAATACCGTAAAATATCTGCAATTTGGTAATGAACAAGCTGAAGTTCATAAATGTCCAACAGAAGAAAAAAAAAAGTTGAGCTTTTCTATTACAATGGAATCAAATGCGAGGCTTGTTAAATTGAAATAAAAGTTTTGCCGACTTTCTCTGCTATTTCAGTACCAAGGAATTGCATAAGAAAAATATGGACAGTGTGAATTAGAGTCCTCGTACTAATTATTTTGTATTGAAAAAAGCATTGCTAGATATTATAGTACAAGATGAGGAATTGAAAATAGTACCAGTGATCTCTATCTAGAGCATACGCAATGATGAGAAACCAAACCATACTTTATTAATGAAGGAGTGTCATGTAAGAATTCAGACAATGCATCTGAAGAATATAATGTTGTTTATCGAACACGACAAAAAACTGACATTTTTTATATTAGCATTGACATAAATTTTTGAATATTTTCATCCTGATTGATTGATTTTATTTTCTTTAATTATATTCGATGATGATTTTATTTTTTTTTTAAAGCGAGGAGAATGACGCAAACAATTAGAGTGTGTTTGATTAGCATGTAAAATATATCCTATAAAAGAAAATATTTTTCATATTTTGAGAAAAACAAAAACCTACTCTCCCCCAAATAAAATATTGTCCTTAAAAATAAAGAAAATTATGCATATTTTTAAAAGTTGAAAAATATTTTCTATAAAAAAAAATAACAATCAAACGCTTCAAAATAAGAATTTGGGTGAAAAATTAATATTTTTCATGAAAAATAAATGCAATCAAATGCACCCTTAGATTATAAACAAGATTGATTTTATCTTCTTTTTTTTTTCAACCATGCTATTTGTATAAAAAAATTTGACAATCTTTTTGACATTGGGGGGGCGCCCTGCCGCCAAGTGGCGTTTTGTCAAAAAAGTTTGAAAACTTTTTTGTACAAATAAAATAATTTTTTTTTTTTTCTTATTTAGAATAGAATTTTCTTTTTCCTTTCTTATTTAGGATTTAGTTTCCTTTCATTTTAGATTTTAAATTTAATTTCCCTATTCTAGTAAGATTAGGAAATCAATCTAATACAATACAATTATTTTCTAAAATATTTTTAGTTTTTAAATTTTATTCATATTTCAAGAATTCCAATTTCGCACAAATATTTTTGACATTATGATGTTCAACCTTGCTTTTTTAGTGCATTAAGGTCCACTTATAGCTTTTCGGTAAAATGTCATGTAGTTGTGTCAACGAGCCGAGCCTAAACTCGAAACTCGAGCTCGGCTTGAGCAAAAAGGGTCGAGCTTTTATTTGCCCGACCCGAGTCGAGTAAAAGCTCGGCCAAAAAATTGAGACTCGACCCAAGTTTTCCTCGAGCTTTAGCGGGTTAAGCCGACTATGTTGTTTTTTTTTTCTTCTCTAGAACTGCCTGCATTGCAGGCATTAGCAGGCAATGTGTTCTAATTTTTTTTTTTGTAAGGCTCGAGCTCGAGCCTTTGCCCCCAAAATGGGGCTCGGCCCGAGCCTCAGCTCGAGCTTTCCCGAGCCGAGCCGAGCCACGGACGGCCCTAGTCGACGAGCCATTTTGTCATCCTAATGTCATGTAGTTCCCTTTTTTAATTAAAAATATTTTTAGGATTATTCTCTATGTACATTATTATGTACATAGAGTTGTACATAATAAACAGGTGGCGGCCCCCTATTGGCGCTATGTACATTATTATGTTTTTGTAGCATTGCTCATATTTTTAACGATCTACTCAGCATATATCCAACCCAAGAAAATGGGAAAAGTGAAAACAGAGACTCTAAACCCTTGCCAACGCATGTTAGCCTTCCCATTTCCCTCCTGCTTAGGAAACCAAAGGGGCTTCGAATGGAAGAGAAATATGTTTTGTGTTAATTGCATGAATGTTTAAAGAGGGAATGTGATTTCTATATTATTGTCGAAATTATGAACAAGACTTTACGGCTTGAGGATGTGTGATTAAAAATAGGAAAATGTTATAGGTTCATGTGCAAAATTATTTTGTAGGAGAATGCATTATTGAAAATGAATTTAAAGATAAATGAGATTTAAAAAATAATGTAGGAAATAAGGATATAGCTAACTCAGAATTTATATTTCTCTGAATTTGTATTCAAATATAAAACCACTTTCTATAATGTAATACTTCCACCCCCAATTGCAACCCATATAAACATTACTACATTTTAGCAATTAATTTTGAATTTATCATCCATTCAACAACTATTTAAAAAAAAAAAAAAAACTCAATGTTTCTGTATTCTGATTTAAATAATATAAAACTAATGAAAACAACATAAGAATTGGGATAACTTAGAGCTAAAAATGAATTACTGCAAGAAAAATTTAAAAATTAAAATGTGTGAAAACTAAAATGCTTTGCTTTAAAAACAAACCAGAAAAATCCAAACGGAAGTTTACTCGTTGTTACCACTTGAAATTTTCCCTCAATAACGATTCATAAAAAATCGAACAAAATTACACTTATCTACACATTTCGTGATACTCCTAAATATTATTTATTTATTCATAATTTATTTTTATCTATATATAATTTTAACATATTATTATAAACAATTCTAAAAAATGCAGGTGTTTTTCAATAAGCCAACACCTTCACCGTTACACGGCCATAGCCGCCACCATGATTTATGGATCTAATTCCCTCTCCCCCTTTGTTTTCTCTTTTATGATCTTTCATATCCAATTAGGGCTGCACGAAAAATTTAGGAAACCCCAAATTAAACCGAACTCGTTGGTTTGAAACTATTGGGTCGAGTCCACTTGGACTCCCAGTTTTTCCCCTCAAATCGAACCAAACCATGGTTTGGTTAGGTTTCGATTTTCAAAAATCACACAAAATTGAATCAAAATCGTTTTTTCATTTTTGATTAAAAATTAATTTTATTAAATTATAAATTTACAGCTTTCACTTTTCAGAAAAAACCAATTTAGCAATACAAATTACAACAAACTCATTGAAATAATCATATAAAATAAATTAGGTTCATCATTATTGGCCCATGATTTTACAAGTCCACTACACGTGTCATGATCCGATATTTAAACTAAACTTAAAATTATCACCAAATCATATGAAATGAACAAAAGATGCATATATTTTCAACAATCCAAATCATAATTCAACTAAGACAGCAAATAACGCTCTGAGCTTCATAAACGCTATTCGAAACTCTCATTTCTCAAATATTTGACGCTTATCCTCCACTGCTGAATAAAAATGCAATTTCCAATCGTCAACCTCAGTCATTTTTTGCCCGTTAGTCTACTAAATTTTGCCTGAGTCTCCTCTTTCTCTCTTGTCTCTTGATCAGTATCAGGTTCTTATTCAAGCCATTTTCTTCATCATTCTTTCCTTTTTTTCTCCATTAAGTGTCATTATTTCTTCCACTGTTCATCAAGTTTTCATTATTTGTATTTTCTTCATTAAGAGTTCATTAATTTTCTTCATTAAATGTTTATTATTTTCTTTACACTCGTTTTGATTCATTACTTTTTTTATGTCTCTATTGGTTCAAATATTTGTTGTTTTGGAACTTATTACACAATTATGAGTTGTGGTTTGGATAAAAATAATAAGTGTTTGTGTACTTAGGTGATCAATAAAATTGTTTTTAGCTTGGAAAGAACGAAAAACATAACGTATTGACCGTCTGGAAATGTTAATGTTTCCTAACTAGTATAACTAACTTCTGTTTTTTAAAGGTAGTCAGATAATAATATTCGTTAATTCTCAATAAACCTAAATTGTATCAATCTTTGTACATCTAAATATATCATCTTCAATCCAAATTTTTCATCTCACTAGCAAAATAAAAGGAGTTTTAACCAAACTATAACAGTTGAATGTAACTCTGCATTTACAATCCACCTCGTGACAACAAGCAAATCAAATAAGAAAAAGTAAATAAAAAGGAAGAAAGATTTATTCTTTTTATTAATTTCTTTAAAAATCAAACTTTGAAAATAATTTATACACATATTTCTCGGGAAATCTTGTACGTCTATTTAGGAAGCCAACCACTAAAGTCATATGCCTATAAATTTGGCGAGCAATGCCTACTCCTTTGAACATGGTTGAGTGTGGGGGAAGGAAGTTATCGACCGTTGCTAGATGTTAGCATGATACTATATATATATATATATATATATATATATATATATATATATATTTTGGCCTTTTTGTTTGTATTTCGATTTTTTAGACAAATATGAATGTAATTTAACATTTAACGCTATTAGTTCTCTTTTAAATTTATATGTTAACTTGTTTTTAATATATTACTATAATGTCGATAGGTAAATCATGAATTATAATTGAACAAAATCGCAAATAATGATTGTTTTGAAAAATAAAATAGTTTGATTAGGTTTGAAAAAAATTCCAAATTGCATAAAATAGTTTGAGTTGAAAATATAGCATAAATGGCCAAAATCGAACCACCTTCACCCTCATCCAACCAATTGTCCAATGTGAAATTTTTCCCTCCTTGGTAGCCTTAAATTTAGAGTTTGTTTGTCTACCATTATTGAGAGAAGAATATAGTTTTGAATAGTATTTTTTGAAGAATGTGTGTTTAAAATTTAAAGTAATTTTATTGGTTTGTGTGTAGAATATTTTATTGGGTAAATGTGTAGTGGAAAATTTTACTGTAGCAAACAGAATTTTAAATTAATGGTAGACAAACAAAGTCTTAATTTAATTTAATCTTTTTTTTCTTACTCATTTTCAATAAAATATTCCCCACACGAATATAAAATTTTTCCCTATTTTTTAAACATGCATTCTTCAAAAAAATATTATTCAAAATATAGTTTTTTCAAACTAAAGGCAACAAACAGGGGTTTAATTACTTATCCGTAATTTATTTTTATTTATAATTTTAATTGTCTATAAATATTAAACACGGGTAGTTCAGAAGATCCACATACTACCATAAAAAAGAGCGCATGTCGAGTATTAAGCAACAAATTTTTGACTTCCTTGTGCATCCTTATCTGCTCACTCTCATCACTATATTTAATTGGAAGAAGAATGAAGTTTTGAATAGTATTTTTTGAAGAATGTGTTGTTGAAATTTAAAATCGCTTTATTGATTTGTGTGTAGAATATTTTATTGGGTGAATGTGTGGTGGAGAATCTTACTGTAGCAAACAGAATTTTAAATTAATGGTAGACAAACAGAGACTTAATTTAATTTAATCTTTTTTTTCTTACTCATTTTCAAATATATATTTATACAATAAAATATTCCCCACACGAATACAAAATTTTTCCCTATTTTTTAATCGTAAATTCTTCAAAAAAATATTATTCAAAATATAGTTTTTTCAAACTAAAGGCGACAAACAGGGGCTTAATTACTTATCCGTAATTTATTTTTATTTATAATTTTAATTGTCTATAAATATTAAACACGGGTAGTTCAGAAGATCCACATACTACCATAAAAAAGAGAGCATGTCGAGTATTAAGCAACAAATTTTTGACTTCCTTGTGCATCCTTCTCTGCTCACTCTCATCACTATATTTCTTCTATGGCATTTCATCAAAAGGGTGACCGGCAACAAAAAAGTCCCGCCATCGCCGGCGAAGCTCCCGATCATTGGAAACCTCCACCAACTGAGCTCACTCCCTCACCGTTCTCTTCAATTCCTGGCCAGAAAACACGGCCCATTAATGCTTATCCACTGTGGAAGTGTGCCAACGCTTATCGTTTCATCGGCGGATGCCGCCAGGGAAATTATGAAAACCCACGATGTCAACTTTGCTAACAGGCCAGATTCTAGCGTTGCACGGCGGCTTCTCTACGACGGGAAGAATTTGTCAATTGCCCCATATGGAGAATACTGGAGACAGTTGAAAAGCATATTTGTACTTCAGCTTCTGAGTAATAAAAGGGTGCAATCGTTTCAAGCTATAAGGGAAGAAGAGACTGCCTTGTTGATGGAAAAGATTAAGAAATCGTATATTTCTTCATCGCAATTGAATTTGAGTGATATGTTTACAGAGCTTACAATTGATGTGGTCTGTAGATCGGCCTTCGGGAGGAAATACTGGGATGGGGCGATTGGGGAGAAATTTCTATTGCTGATAAGGGAACTTTTGGAGATTTTGGGGAGCTTTAGTGTTGGAGAATTCATTCCATGGCTGGCGTGGATTAATCGTGTCAATGGTTTTGATGCTAGAATGAATTTTGTTTCTAAAGGACTTGATGAATTCTTTGAAGCAGTGATTGAAGGACGATTGAAAAATGATGTGGAGAATTCAAGTGAAACAGATGAAAGTAGTGAAAATTTTATTGATATTCTGCTCAAGATTTACAAGGATAATACCACTGGTGTTTCAATTGATAGAGTTAGTATCAAAGCAATAATTTTGGTGAGGACCTCTCCCTCTCCCTCTCTCTTCCATCCCTACCCCTTCCCTCCCTCCACTTTGTCGAAGAGCTTAAGCAGTTAGGGAGAAAACTCATATAATAATTCACGTCTTGTCTGCACGTTCTTAATGTGCATACCAGGTTCATATTATAAAATTTCTGACACGCGAACAATGGGTAGCAACTAGATTTGAATATAGGACTTTGTCGCGTCATTTAAAATCTTAAGATGGTGGCTTAAAAACGTAATTGAACTACCTATGTAAACTCTTGTTTGAAGCTGTAAATTCTGTTTATGTTACTTTTTCTTGAATTTTCTTGATTTGCTTTCAGGATATGTTTGCTGGTGGAACTGATACAACATCCACAGTTCTAGAGTGGGCACTGTCCGAGCTCATAAGACACCCAGCCATCATGAAGAAGTTGCAAAATGAGGTTAGGGGAATTCTCAATGGCAAACAGGACATAACTAACGATGACTTAGAGAAAATGCATTATTTGAAAGTTGTTATCAAGGAAACTCTTCGGTACCATACTCCAATCCCATTATTAGTTCCTCGTGAAGCAAGCAAAGATGTTAATATAATGGGATATGACATTGCAGCAGGGACAATGGTCATGATCAATGCATGGGCTATTGGTCGAGACCCTGCTTTTTGGGACGAACCAGAAATGTTTCGACCTGAGAGATTCTTAAATTCTTCGATAGATTTCAAAGGATTCGATTTCCAGTTGATCCCATTTGGAGCTGGCCGAAGGGGTTGTCCAGGGATGGCTTTTGCAATGGCGACCAATGAACTCGTGTTAGCAAATCTTGTGCAGAAATTTGATTGGGAATTGCCTAATGAAGTAAAAGGGGAGGATTTGGACATGAGTGAACATCCTGGTCTTACAATTCGAAGAAAAGTTCCTCTTTATGCTGTTGCAACTCAATGCTATTTCTAATAAATAAGAAGCTTTGATATCCATGTAACTTGAAGAAAATAAGAAACTTTGATATCCATGTAACTTGTGTTGTATTGTATTGTAATATTATATAAATCGAAGTCCATTTTGTTTCTACACTTTGAACACATTTTCTCATATTTTGTAGGTTAATAAATTCTTGACGACTATAGAATACAATTTATAGCTGATGATTTGATGAATCGAAATCCATCTTCGACAGTAAAATTTAAATAAAGAAAAAACAATATCCCATATGGAAATTTCTTAAGTTAATTGCACATATGGTCGATAAATTTACGTATAAACATTCAAGATGGTCTTTCGTCCTTGTTTGGTAATCATTTTTCCTCAAACTTATCTTTAACCACATATTTTATGAAATTCACAACTTTTATAAACTTTTTAATCACACATTTCATCAATTTTTATCAAAATTTACTAAAAATTTGATTTTTATCCAAACCGAACGAGGGCTTAATTTGATTACTTCTTAGTGAAAGTAGGTCCAATTTAACGTGGTGTCGTTAAATGTTAAAATGGAATAACAGCTGCCAATTCCTTTGCCACACAAGAGACTCTTTAATGAAGCTTCATTTTCCTAACATGTTTCTTTTCTTATGATAAATTGAACATGTCTTGAGACAGTTTTGACACATCTTTCACCTTTATCTATGTTAAAGAAATTTGTTAGCAATTGTAAGTAGTATTACTTGTCAAATTATGTGTTTGATGAATTTATTGTCTGATACATTAAACTATAATATTTTAAAGTTCAATATAATATTTTCACTTCCTTATCAAATTCACCGACTAAAGGAAAGTTACTAGAAGTGCACGACCAAGACTCTTGATTTATTAATTTCGTGGTGAAATAATTCAAACCTTTTTAAGAATATTATCGTGTTTGACTAGATCAATCGAATATGACTGGCAAACAGTCAATTCTATTGTTGGCACTGACCTTTCAATAACGTATAAATTGAGTCACTATATCTACGTATCTTTATTCCATATTAGTACTGTGTTTGGTAGCCATTTTCTTGGCAATTTTAGAAATTTTTTGACTGTTGGAACAGTAACGTGGGCTCACTGCAGCCGTCCTTTTTGACTCAATGAAATAAATATAAAGAGATACAAAAGTAATTTCACTTGAATTTATCAATAAATGCAGCTGTCATAATGACTACCTAAAAAACATAATTTTTCTACAAAACAAATGAAGATGATTACCAAACAGGGGCTAGACTTTATTTCGAATTTGGTATAAATTTTATTTGTGTGTTTATTGAGTCAGACCACATACAAAATATTTTAATTGTATGAATAATTATAATTGCCGTGTTAGATTAATTCGTTGTGAGCCAACTATTCAAATCTCCCAAGGAATCTACGGTTGAAGAGTTTTGATTGTTACACACAGGTCAAAATGGTGGGGAAGGTAGCTTGATCTTCAATGAAAAGGGAAAATCACATTCGATCCTTGTTTGAACTCCATTATTTTTGGGCTAATATATTTTGAAATAGTGACTTTTTAAATAATATGTGATTAAAAAATATGAATTTTTTTTTTAAGTTTATATGTAAAATTATATTATTGAGAAGGAAAATAATATTTGTACATTTCATGTATACATTAAGGTTGACATTGTATGCCATGAATTATTTAAAGCGTTGTTGAAATTAAAGATAAAAAAGTTTGTCACATCACACGCTGTAAAAAAAAAAATTGTCAATCTTAATGCCATTGTAGTGAGACTGATATATGGTTAAAAATAAATTTTGAAAAAATGATATTCATATTACTTAGCAATTATTGATGATTTAAAAGTATATGTCTTTATCCTCATTAAGTCCATAAAGACTGATAAGATTTAAAGACAATGTTATATGTATATAATTTTTTTTTTACTTAATCTTTTATCTACACTCACAAAAGGGTGTGTGGACCACATTTTTGGGATTTTTTATTCACGCGGGCCCCTCGCACATGTGAGAGGGTGTAACATTTTCGATAAGGACAATTAAGTATAAATAGTTTTATTCAATATTTAATTTTGTCATGTGCTGTGGAGGGACATCCGACCCACTCTTGCGACAATAATGTTTATTAAATTATTATATTTTTCTAGTTTTCGTTGTCTAACCACTCACTCAACATATTTTGTTTTATCGAGAAAATTGCAGCACTGATTCTGAACCTTAGGAGGTTGGTACAGTGTCATCCCCAGTCTAAGAAACTGTGCAATGTAGTACTCAACCTATATCTCCCTCATTTCATTTAACTGTAAATTTAAATATAATGAAAAAACATATGAAAGTTTTGAGAAGTTAAAAATAATAAGCGGTTGTCTGGCAACACAATTGACTAGTGAATGTGAACGTGGGTAACTTATCCAAACATAAATTTTTCACTTCCAATTCTAGGATTTGTACGATCTCGAGGTCAAGTTGATGGTCACGATCACTTCTTTATCCATCAAATTATGTTCATAAAACTCGTGTGTCACTTGAAAGCTCGATTTTTAAAATCCACAAAATTAAGAATCTTAAAATCTTAAAATTCAACGAGGATTAATTAAATAAAAATATAGTTTCATTTTCTTCAATAGGTTATGGTGGTGCTTGCTCTTTAGGCATGTGCCCGATCAGGCGACTTGGGGATTTCTAGTTTTGCAATGTGAATATTTGAAAAATTAATTCAAAAAAATTCCTTTTGACCAAATTCTAATGTCGATTCTCCTAAACTTCATGAATTGTCTCTTAACATCGCCCGGACCCGGACCCACCTACTCATACCCATAGTTGTCGGCCACCACCACCATCACAACAAAGTCCACCACCACCGCCGATCACGAGCCAATGATTTGAACGGATGACTTTAACATTAAAGTTGATGAAATGCATAGTTAGAAAGTTGCAGGTGTCATAAAATATGTGGTTAAAATTAACTAATAACTTTAATATAAATTAAAATTTTGATTTTAATCAATATCAAATATGAATTTAATCTAGTCGAGCACACTTGTATGAGAACTCCTAAACAACATTAGGGTTTTGCTATCCCCTCATAAAAGAGGGGGACTACATCCAATAAAAAATTTGTGAGCCTCCTATTATGAGGGGTGACCGTACACCCAATGTACATATAGCAAAATACATAACATTATTGTGGTACTTTGACGGTGAGACCTTTGATTTCTTGGTATTATTGGCATAGGAATATTGGAATTATTGGCATAGGAACACATCCCCTATTTGACAATCATTTTTTTCAATTTTTTTCTACATACCCTAGGGTTGCAATGGGCCTAGCCGAGCCGGCTCGACCCGTATGCACACGAGCTCGACTCCTTACTCGTGGGCTGAGCCAAGCTTGGCCCGTGAGCTCGTGGCTCGTAGGATGAGTCGAGATTCGGTTCGCGAGCTCATCAATTTTTTTTAAAGATAAAATTTTTTAAAAAATAGGATATACCTTTCGCCTTGGACGAGCCCACGAGCGGAACGGCCGAACCGCTCAACCCGTTTGCCACCACTAACATACTCATTTTCAACCATATTCAAACAATAAAATATTTAACACGTAAATATAAAAAAAATTCATACTTTTTAACCATATATTTTTCTAAAAATCATTATTCAAAACTTCGTTTTCTCTAAACAAAATAGTCGTCAAATAGGGACACAATTGTGAATTAGTCAAACCTGGTACCTAACACATCTCATCTGTCTAATTTATTAGGTGCAACGTGAATAGGGTGTCAAACGAGCCAAGCCAGCTCGACTCGTGAAAATACGGCTCATGGGCAGCTCGAACTCGTAATTTGACGAGACCGAGCACGAGCCAAAAGACTCGTAAGGTGAGTCCACGAGCCTCGAGCTTGGGCCATGAGCCAAGGCTCATGACTCGCCTACAACACTGACAATTTGCAATGGTCACTGAACTATCAAGAGTGGTCGTTTTCGGCCACTTTAATTTTTTTCCTTCTTTTATTACTCTATAAATATCCCAACCCATTTCTAATTTTTTTTTTTCCACACAACATTCCAACAACAATTCTCACTCTCCTCCACATTCTTCAATATATTACATTCATATTTACCTTCAATTTCAATTGTTCAATATCAATTAACACACTACAAATTTTCAATTACAATCTTATACATATTACAATACATATTCTATACATTTTATCACAATTCACAAATGAATCAAAACTCGTTTGTTGAGGTCTCGTTCAGTATCGGAGGCGAATCACCTAAGATGCCGGAAAATCACAAAATCAATTTCGGAATGAATTTGCCGATCTCAACGAAGTATTTATTTTCAAAAATATTATACATTTTGATGCTTACAAAAGTAGTAATCAAATTGATTCGAATGATGTTGATGTTCTCGAAATGGAATAAGAGGAGGAACGGTAAGTAGATATTTTCGATGCAAGAGGAAAGCAAAATAGGCAAAAATAGGCAAAATGTTGGGATCATTTTAAATTGATTACAATGGGTCGTGTGGTCGATGTGTCGTAGAGTCTAAACCAATATGTAAATACCATCAACAACGATTGGTATGACGAAATGGCATTGGTACAACCTATTTCAATTGTCATTACAAAACAAGTGCGGCTAAACATGAGCTTCTTATTGCTAGTCAAATGCAACTGCAATTTAGTAGTCTAACCGTTAATTCAGCTTTTACGACACTTTCCTCGTGGATGTATTTGGAGAAGAAAGCTCGAATGTGAATGGTGAAGTTAGTTACCAGCGCTCAGTTGCCTCTAACAATAGTGGACAACCAACATTTCGTCTCCTACATAAAAGAATATCTTCAACCGAAATATGTTGGGGTAAGTAGAAATACTATTCGTTCTGATACAATAGAATATTTATTTAATATAAAGAAATAATTGATTATCGATTTGCAAAAATATGGGGTGTTATGTATTTAACTTCGAATTTATGGGAAGATGTTAATAAAATAGGTTAAATAGTTGCAATTGTATACTACATAAACCCACTTTAGTGTATGTATAAAAAAATTCAAAGAATGAGATTTGAGATCCACTTGTAAGAGTTTTTCATAAATATAAAAAAATTCATAGACCCACTTTGTGTAGGATGATTTAAAACATATTAAAAATAAAATTCAAATAATTATGTATGCACTAATATATATCACGATTTCACCTAATAGAAAACAAGTTTTTGAAGAATTTTGTGTCGAATTTGGGATGACGAATACGAAAATATTTGTTAATGACGTAGGGTATCGATGGAACTCCACTTATTTATTATTAAAATCATGCGAATGATTTGAACATTTTATAACTAAATCTTATAACAATAGGCATATTAGAAACAATGATGACACCATTTTGAATGAATTTAATTGACTTTTAGCTTTTAAAATTAAAAACAAATTGGCAAGTTTTTATAACTCTACAAATATTTTATTATGGATTGTACTATCCCACTAGTTTTATGGTATTTGAACGTTTTTATATAATTGTAGGGACTTTTCATAAATAGAAAAATGACCACGATTTTAGATATATTATGAATTTAAAATTTAGAAAATATTGGGAAGACTTACCTATATTATTTCCTTTAGCATATAGTATTGACCCGATGCAAATTATAGGTACTAAATATGTAATTAATACACATATCACTTATACAAATTTAGAACAAACTTTATGTGAAATATATGAATTATATATAGAACGAATGCGTGTATATTAGTTGGACACTCTCCGCACCTACTTCTCCCGCTGATATTGAAGAAGATGACGCTAAAATATAAAACTTATTTGAAGGCATTAATACGTATATATATGATGCAATAGGCTCCTCTAGTAGTAACATGTTTACTGTATGTAATTACACATTAGACGCATGTCCAAATGCATTGTCTACTAAATTACTTGATTATTTAAATCATATTATGCCTTATAATAAAACGATTAAAAAAGTTCAGAAGAAATAATTAAATTACGTCGAAAGTATGAGCGACGAGGGCGAGTGATTTTTGTGATTGCAAAAGACCCATTAACACATTCGGTTAGCACTGTAGTTTTGGAGTCTGCTTTTAGTACGTATGAAAGAGTTATCCGAGATCAGGAATCGACTGAAAGAAGATATTTTGGAAGAATTAATGTACGTGAATGATTGACAAGACGTTCATTTCCAACTGAAAGATAAATATGTCGAAATTGAATGTCTTCGGGTATATTTAATTTAACCATATTATTTATAATGCTATTTATAATTTTTTTTTAAAAATGTACGCGTAACTAGTTATTCATGTACAAAAACTAAAGTAATCGATCTCAAACCTGGTAAAAGATGAGTATTTTATCTATTAAGAAAAAAGACGAGCTCCATCCTCACAGAACGAGCCGAGGTCGTAGGCAATGGGACAAGCCAATGCCGCCCCCTAAACGTGGCCGGCTAACTTTGGGTTGACCGCCTGTCAGCTACGTCCAATAATTTGAATATAACTAAAATATTTGTCTATTATTGTGTTTTATTCTTTATATTAATAGTTTTATTCAATTCACAACAATACAAAATGATTTTTAATAGTTAAGAATAGTACCTACTGTAACATTTTATATTTTATGAAGGCTTATAATTATATTTAGGGGTTATATTATCACTACCGTTTTAATTTGTTGCACTATATTTTAATTGGTTAAAACTCCTAATTTTTTGTTCATTGTAGCAATTATTTTCTTAACTCTTTTTTGTTGAATTCTTATTTTCAATCTTCCATTAATTAATACGTATAGTCATTGTTAAGTGCATTTGTATACTTATTTAGACTATTAAATTAAAGTATTTCATAGTGATTTTGATGAGTTATAGATTAATTATGTGTTAATTATTTTTGTTAGGTTGAACTCAATGGAAGAAAGAAACAAAAAACATGCGAAAACGAAGGAAATATAAAGTTTGGGGGACCAAAGTGTAAACATGCAACAGTTGATAAGGATCACAAAACGATGATTGAAGATTATATAAGATCAATTGGAGGTCAAATGAGTGAAATATAGTTGAAATATTTTCATAANAATGAGTGAAATATAGTTGAAATATTTTCATAAATCAATTTCCAAACGAATAAGTTATACTTCGAATTTTTAGTCTCAAATTAAGTCCCATTTTTTGGATAGCAAAAGTTTGAATTGGAACAATTGTATTTTCTAGAAGAATTGTATCAATTTAAATTATCTTTTCAACCCATTTTGAATAACTTCAATCGAATATGTGTAAAAAACGGTATGACCAAAATACTGAAAGCTAATCAGGGACGAACATAAGTGAACCTGCGCGCGCGAGAGCATTTTCCTCAGATGAATTGGCAATCTCCTTTAGTGATTCAAACTCTTTTGGAACCTATATCGAACACGATTTTAATCTATTATCTAGCAAGAATAAATAGAAAACAAGTGCTACTCATTAAAAAAAAAACATCTCTTACCTCTTCATACTAAATAATATCATCAAATTCATTAAGAACGATGGGGCAATTGCTATATTTTGAGAAAGAAAATCAAATCCCAGCGATGAATTGAAGGCCAAATACATCAAGATTTCGAAAAATTCAACTTTGAAACTGAAGATCAACATCTTTTCAATTATTTCACGATTCAAGCGATATTTTTCTATTATTCTTCTTGTAATTTATATATTAGCATGTT
>CAIGRN010081702.1:0-12293 GCA_903798345.1 Fraxinus anomala
GTTCCAAGTTTTGATTACTTAACATATTTTTCTTTATAATTTTGACTTATAATGTTTTGTCCAACTTTATATGCAAACGATTCTTTAAATATTGCCTTTTAATAATTTCCGTACCTATTTAAAACAACCGGCTTTTAAGGTGACACTAAAATGTGAATTAAGAGGAGTCAAATTTCAAATATAGCCAAAAATAATAATCAACGTATATAAATTTGGATCTCTCTCTGTTAACAAGATTGACAAAATTTAAATAACTCAATATATGAGAAATTAGATTTCGAGATTAATATCGTCAAAGGCTTACCATTTTATTGTGGCATTTAAAGCGTAGCTAGAATTCCCGTGCTTAGACAATATTTTAATTTATTTTTCAACTTCAATATTGTCTGATATTAAATAAGGAATTAGACATTGAAGAACCTATTGAGCACTTGTTAATTACAATAATAAGATCGACGATAGGTCCTGGAGGAATTCAACATTTGGGTTCAAATTCTGAAAATGGGAAATCGCAAATCTGAATTTAATTTAATGTTTTACGTTGTAATTTTAGATGGGAAAGAATCTCCCAATTGCACAACAAACAGTGAAAAAAAAAAAACAACAAAAAAAATGAAAACGAGCGAAAACAGAAAACTTTCGAAAACTACAAGAAAATGAGACTTGCTAACTCAATGAACTTCACAAAACAAGAGTTTCACCACCCTCTCAACTTCTTGTTTGGAGCCTGAGTTTATCGCTGTACGGAACCATTACAAAAAAAAAAAAAAAAGGAGCAAAAACAGAAAACTTTCGAAAACTACAAGAAAATGAGACTTGCTAACTCAATGAACTTCACAAAACAAGAGTTTCACCACCCTCTCAACTTCTTGTTTGGAGCCTGAGTTTATCGCTGTACGGAACCATTACATGAATCAACCATGTTTTTCAATTTTGTCCTAATTTTTAGAAATTTCATACTTGTAATTTCCGTTTTACCCAAATTCCTTATAGTGATTTTATTGCTTTTGGTGTATAGAATTAGGATTTCTAACTTTCAATACTTCTTTCTAAACACAATTAAAACGCTCAGCGTGTAACTGAGGAGTGAGTTTCGCTCATTATTTTAATGTCACTTAAACTTGATATTTTGGTTGTCTTTGAGTAATTTAGAACGTTTTAATGTGTTTGTTCATGTTGTTTTATAGATAAGGTAGATTGGTGTAAATGATGAAAGTTGAGGTCTGAAGAAATCTAAGAGTAAAGGAGAAGAGGAATGGAAAGAAACAAGGTCGAATAATAAACAAACGCCAAAGATCAAAGGTGGAAAAACGGTGCCGCAGCATCATGGCTTGGTGGAAACAGTAGGAAGGCTGGTGCCATAGCTCCAGTAGAACCAGAGATCTGGCGCCGCAATGCCAGGAAGAAATAGGTCGCAGCACCGCTAGCAAGAACAACAAATTGTTTTTATTTTTTTTACTGTTTTCTTGGCCCAATCCGACCCTAACTCTTTCAAGATTTCAAAATACTATGGAAACAACCCTAAAGACCAATTTCAATGAAAGAACTCAATGACGCAAAAGGCAAGAAGCAGGAACAAAGCAAGAAATCAAGATTGATACATTGAAGAAGATTGAATCTCAACAACAATAGTTTTTTTCTCTTTTCTCCTTTATGTTGTTCTTGATAAATTTGATAGTTTCCATGTTTTCTGTCATGAACTAAACTCTATATCTAAGGTTTGATATAACTAAATTTGAGACCATGTTTTGATTTTATATTAGTTATTTCTTTCAATTTTTCCATTAAAGTTTATTTGTGTTATTGGTTTAATGCTTCCAAGTACCTGATCACTAATTGAATGATTTGATACTTTAAATTTCAGCACTTAAGAGAGGAAAATTTAGGCGTGATCTTAGGATAACACAACCTAGTAAATCAAAGGTTTCGAGAGAAAGTATAATTCATTTGAAGCATATTCCACATAAGAATATGAACTTGATAATTTCTAGATTTTAATTCATAATAGAGATATTGGAATTGAAATATAAGAATAACATTTACTCGACAATCGAGAGAGGAAGTAGAATTAAATTAGAGTTCTTTCTTATAAATTTGAAAAAATTGATTACAATTAATTATATAATTGAGAATCATATTTGATAGTTAGGTGAAATCATAACCATATGCTTTCTCATCTTGATTATTCTTCTAACGCGCATTTATTTGTTGAAGTCATCACCACATTATTCATATTAACTTAGTTCAAATCATTGATTCCAAATTTCATTCATCTAGATAAAATAAGAGCCACACAATTACAGTACTTGGTAGAAATTAAATATGAATCTATGTGGGTCAAACATCCTAACTCCATTAATATATTACAAAACTTGATACCGTACACTTGTGTATAATTACATTATATAAACTGCATAATAAGTTTTTGGCGCTGTTGCCGATATTGTTTTATTTGATTTTTACTAATATTATTACGAAGTAGCTTTAGTTTTAATTTAGATTTCTATACTTTTAAATAGTTTGATTGGTTCTTGTTTCAGGTTTATGCAAAGATCAAGTAATCTCGAACTTCTACCCATTGATCCTGAACCAGAACGTACTTTTCATTTTCTAAGTGTTTACAAAGAAACGAACAAGAAACAATGGCAGCATAGGAAGAATAGGGAGTTAATTAAGATAATCAGCAATATGCTATAAGGGATTATGTCAGACTAGTTGTTAATGACAACTACTCTAGCTAGTATTGCATGCTAGGCAATGGCTGCAAATAACTTCGAACTGAAGTTAGGATTGATACACATGGTGCAATGAAATGAATTTTAGGGAATCTCCAACAGATGATCAAAATGCTCATCTTAGTTTTTTTTTTTTCTCGAGATCTACGATACCATTAAAATGAACAGCGTTATTGAAGACGCCATGAGACTCCATCTATTTTTGTTCTTCTTGAGGGATAAAGCCAAAGTATGGTTCCAATCATCGCCAAATTGATCCATTATAATTTAAGAGGGGTTAGCTCAAAAATTCCTCACCAAATTTTTTCCCCTTCCAAGGCGGCTCAATTGCAAATTGAAATTAGCTAGTTCAGACAAGCAGACTTTGAACCATTCTATGAGGCTTGGGAGAGATTAAAGATCTACTTAGAAGACGCCTTCATCATGGTTATCGAGATTGGATGCAGATAGAGATCTTCTACAATGGGTTGAAGGGTCAGACATGGATAGTAGCAGATGTTGCAGCATAGGGTATTTTAATGTATAAGACTACAGATTCTGCATATTCACTGCTTGATGAAATAGCCAGCAATAGCTATCAATGGCCAAATGAGCATTCAAATGTAAAGAAAGTTGTTGGTCTTTATGAGTTGGATCTCATTACACTTTAGCATTTCAGATGTCATCACTCACAACCCAAATAGCCATATTAATGTCACAGGGGACTTAATAGAAGACAGTATCTATTATTGTTACTTCTAATCGCACCAAGAATCTGAGATGAAGAATGAGCAAATCCAGTATGTAAATATCAGAAACTTCAATCAAAGCATAAGCTAATTAGCAAACCACTACCATCCAAGGCTACGAAATCATGAGAACCTCTCTTATGGTAACAATGCGATGTGCAGCAACCTCCACCTGGGCTCAATAATCAGAATTCTAAAGAAAAATCATCACTGGAAGACATTTTGGGAACCTTTATTTATGATACTAGAGCAAGTTTTAACAAGGATGAATCTCGACTAGACAATATTAAGACTTATATGACCAACATGGAGGCTACAGTGAAAAAGCTAGCAACTGCAATAAATTCCCAACAAAAAAGGAAAGTTTCCTAGTGACACAAAGGTCAACCCAAGGGAGCAATTCAACGCAATCACATTAAGGAGTGGAAGAGTAGTTGAAAAGAGCAAGCCTAAAGAGACTGTGGTGCCCACTTCGGATCCCAAACATATTGATGAAAAGGTTGTTGAAGATAACAAGATTGAAGCAAAGACCACAAAGAAGGATTATAAGCCTAACTCAATTTTATTCCCAGATAACCACCACTGATTTTGAAGCGACAACTGCCATATCCACATAGGTTATTAAAGAAGGAATTTGATGAGCAGTTTACAACATTCTTTGAAGTCTTCAAAAATATCTACATCAATATTCCTTTTGCAGATGCCTTGGCAGAAATGTCGAATTATGCCAAGTTCCTGAAGGAGGTGATATCAAAGAAGATGAAGTTTGAGATAGTAAAATTGACAGAGGAGTACAACGCAATTCTCCAAATGAAGCTCCATTGAAATTTGAAGTAGGCGGCTTTACAATTTCGTGCACAGTTGGTGAGTCTAACATTTATAAGGGACTATGTGATCTATGGGCTAGCATCGATATAATGCTCCTCTCCTTGTTCAAGAAATTGGGACCTGGAAAAAGTGAATCGACTGGCATCATTCTGCAACTAGCTGACAAATCCATCACATATCCAAGAGATAGCATTGAAGATATATTGGTAAAGGTAGACAAATTTATCTTTTCAGTGGACTTTGTGATTTTGGACGTAGAATAATATCAAGATTTATCATTAATTTCTGGTCGACATTCCTTGGCAACTGGAAGAGCTCTAATTGATGTCTGAGGAGGAAAATTGACATTGCAAGTTAATGAAAACCAAGTAATGTTCAGCATCTATCAAGCTAGAAAATTCTTAAAAAAAAGGCAACAGATGCCACCTGGTCCAATCAATTGATGCAGTGGACAAAATTTCAAAATAGAATTGTTCTATGACCCTTTAAAGCAGTACATGGCTACCAGTTACTCAAATATTTATACAGTTACTATTGAAAGTTACACAAGGACCAATGAAATAGTTGACTTCCTCTTAGCTCGTGAAAGATACCTACAAGAAGAAAAGAAGAGCTACATAGAAAATGCCTTTGAAACCTCTAAACATTGTAAAATTAAAAGAGGTTTTGAAGGTTACACCAGAGTTAAAGCCGCCTCCTAATCCTCGTGATCATACTTTATTGAAGAAAAATCCAAAGCCAAGAAAAAAGTGTCAAAACATGAAGAAATGTCTTCTGAAGATCCAACTTAAGGCAATTTGACATTGTCAAGCTAATGATATTAAAAAACCACTCTTGGGAGGCAACACAACCTTTCTATCTCTCCATCTCTTATCTTTAGGTATTAGTTTATATTTTTATTCGTAGTTTATTAATGAGTTTGCTTTATAGGAAATTTCAAATTTGGAGAAGAAGCTAAAATCAACATCCATCAAATTCATCATCGCATCAGTATGACACCGATAGTAATGAAGACAACTGATATTTTCACTCAAGGAACTCCTCCTTTTTCTGTAATTTCACATTGAGAATAATGTTTAGTTTAAGTTTGGGGGTGAAATTAATTTTCAAATTGCTTAATTTTTTTAATTGTCTAATTGCTTAGTTGTTTTGTGTGAAATTTTTTATTTTTGTGATTTGTATGAGTGTTAAAAAAATTTACATGCTTATGTGAGTTAGATAGTATTATCGACATTGATGCATATACTTGAAACAAGCTTACAAGACCACACATTTTTATGCCTAGAAATTCTACTTTGTTTGCGAAATTGTTTAAATTCAGAATTGTAAAATTTAAGGTCACTTTCAGTTCTTGAAATTTTCATTCTTTTTGTCAATTTGATTTTCTAATAAAATCTTCCAATCTTTAAACTTTTCAAAAGTGTCTAGTGCGGATTAAATTTGACTATGCAAAAAGTGATGAAAAAGGATGTCCTGAAGCTCTTGGATGCGAGAATCATTTATCCCATATCCAATAGCCATTGTTTTAGTCTAGTACTGGTGGTGCCAAAAAAGGTGAGTTCCTGTGATTCCTAATGAAAATAATGAGTTCATTCCTACACGCATAGTATGTGTTGAAGAGCTTGCATTGACTATCGCATATCGCAAACTCAACAACGCCACTAGGAAGGACCATTTTTAGCTTTCTTTCATTGATCAGGTGATGAGAGGTTCGTGGGGCATCCATACTACTTTTTTTTGGATATGTATTCAAGGTACAATCAGATTGTACCAGACGATAAGTAGAAGACTACCTTAACGTGCCCTTATTGCACTTTTACATACAGACATATTTCATTTGGTTTATGCAATGTTCAAACCATTTTTTTGCGTTGAATGATGTTCATCTTCTCTGACATGGTAAGACACATCAATGAGGTGCTCATGGATGATTTTTCACTCTTTCGGACTTCGTTCAAGGAACGCCTATATCACATAGGATTAGTGCTGCAACGTTATGAGGATACTGACATTGTGCTTAATTGGGAGAAGTATCGCTTTATGGTTCAGGAATGGATTGTGTTGGGACATTTGATATCAACTAGAGGTATTAAGATTGACAGGGCAAATAAATAGATAATTGAGTAACTATCTACACCAATTTCAGTAAAGAAAATTAGAAGCTTTTTGGGACATCCAGGTTCTATCTTCGCTTCATTAAAGATTTCTCCAAAATCACGAAGGCCACAGTGATTGTACCACGAATACCTTAAAAAGAACCAGTAGTATGAATGCCCCACGAGCCTCTCCAACAATCTGATTAATAAAAAGATGGGAAAAATGGTTATTCCTAGTGGCATTGTTTAGTTTGAGATAGTTGATGCAAACTTTCCAACTCATAACTTTGTGCGTAGGAATGAGGTCATCAATTTCATTTGAAACCACATTGATTCTCACCTTTCTTTGGCACTATCTATACTGGACTAACACAATATCTATTGGATATGGGATAAATGATTTCCGTATATCAAGAGCATCAAAATCTCGTTTCTCACCATTCCTTGCATAGTCAGATTTAATTTACACTAATGCTCCGCTGAAGGCTTGCAATCCTCTTACATTAAAATCGTGTGCATGCAAAGAGAAAGGTCGAACACTTTTATGTCAGATCATTTGATATCTTATAATCTCGAAGTACCCTAAAAAGTTGATATTATTTTTCCTTGGTAAGAAAGTTCAAGATGATGATTGAAAATAAATTCTTCCTATAGATAAGCTTATCGTAAGTGAATAGGCAACTATTTGAGCTCAAGTGTTGGAGCTTATTGAACAAATCATAAAGGCTTTTTATGACCTTTAACAAGCTCTAACCTTGGTTGCTTGAAGGACGGTGACAAGGTTGCCAAGTATTTCAAACATTCTTGTGCTTCTTCATTTTCAGACGGAAAATATTGAGAGTATACCAAGCAAACCTCAAACGGGTCTTAAGGACAATCAAACATAAATACCTCTATCACTACTTTGTCAATCACATCAACCAGGAAGCAAGAATCTGATTCATTTTGAAACTTGAATGCCTTAGAAACATTGATTATCAATTCTTCTTCATCTAACCTCAAAATCAATTGACCCTTCTGCACATCTATCAGTGCTCTGCCAATAGCCAAAAATGGACAACCCAATATGAGAGGGATATCTTTGTCTTCTTTCATATCCAGCTAGGATAATGAAGTCTCTTGGGAATACGAACTTGTCAACCTTCACTAAAATATCTGCATTAATGCATATAGGATGTTTGATTGACCTGTCATATAGCTGCAATGAAACTGTAGTGGAGTTTGTTTCTCCAAACCTAATTTCTTAAAAAGAGATAAATGTATTAAATTAATATTTGCTTCTAAATCACGTAATGTTTTATCTATATATTTGTTACCAATATTGTAAAGAATAGTAAAACTCGATGGTAACTTGTGTTGGAGTATCGCACTACCCTCTTCTGTCAGCATGACTTTCTCATTATCCTCAAGCTTCCTCTTGTTCTATATTATATATTTCATAAACTTAGCATAGCTGGGCATCTGGGTTAAGGCTTCTGTAAATGGTATGTTGATATTCAGCTTATTGAACATATCCAAAAATTTTGCGAACTGCTTCTCAAGTTTGTGTTTCTGCAGTCTCTACTCAAATGGAATCAGAGATACATATGCTTTGGCAGGAGCGATTACCTTAACATGTGGACTATCGGAAGACTATTTTATTTTCTTTTGTAGTGTTTTCAGACTGATCCACTTGTTCATCGCCCACTGTAGGTACCTATTTTTGTAGTTGTAGTAGTAGTAGTAGTAGTTGGGTGGTTCGCTTGTATTTTTTGTAATTGTACTCCACTATGTGTAGTGATAGCTTTAACATGTTCTTTTAATTTATCTTTGTGTTGCTAGGAAAAGTCCCATGAGTTCTACCTGATAGAGCAGCTACTATATGTCCCACCTATTTTTCCAAATTCTTGATAGAAACCAGTTGGTTCTGAAAGTTTATCTTAGTCTACATTAAGTATTGAGTGAGCAAGTATTCCGATGAGGGCATTCTATCTTGAGGTTGTTGTTGCTGCTAGAAACCCCGTGCTTTGCTTTGATAATTTCCTCATTGTCACTATCCTTGAATGTCAATCCACGTGAAATTTAGATAATTCATCCACCCCGAATTGTAAGTATTGGAGTGAGGGTTGTTATCCTGCCACTAAAAGTTCTTTACACAGCTAAATTCCTCAAGCTGAAAAACATGTGTGGTGGTTAAAGGGCAACTTGCAGTGGTGTGATCTGTCCCACAACCTATAAAAATCGGTATCAGCTGGTGTACTATGTTGATAGACTAGGATAAGTTATCTAATTTCTTTGTAAACATTTCCATCTATGCTACTAGTGCAATCACCGCATCGATACTATTCATATTTGCTAATTTCTTCAAAGTATTCATGTCAGTCAGCCACATTGATTAGTTTTTCTCTATCTTCTTATACTTTTCAGGGACTTCATCTATACCCATCTTCAACACTAAACCACCCACTGAAGCATCTTCCATATTTCAATATTCTGGGGTATAATCCATAGTAGATGTACACATGAGCTTGTTTAGGATAGTCAAGATTAGGACACTTTGTAAACGAGTCATTGAATATAACCCACGCTTTTCAATAGATCTCAAGGTTTTTTTGCTTAAATGTGTGGACTTCATTTCGAATTTGATGGGGTCGAGATGGCGGGATGAACTTTATACTGAACTTATCTACCATGTCATTCCAAGATAAGATGCTCCGACAAGTGAAGAGTGAATCCATTCTCTTGCGACATCCTTCAAGGTATGAGAATTTAACGGAATTCAAAAGGCATTTGCTTGACATCGTCTCATGAATAAGAACTTCACACAACACTAGAAAAATGTGGATGTGTTCATCCGAATTTTTTGTAGTTTTGCCAAAGAACCTAATGCCCTGATTATTTTGAAAGAGGTTGATGACATCTAGTTGAAAATGGAAGTTAGTATGTCCAAATGAAGGATATACAATAGTAGGTTACACAGGTGTAGGCACTGGATTCAAAAAATCTCCAACTAATATAGGGGCTTCGTTGGCGATAACCCTTTGCTGAACTGGCTGTAGCTGTTAAAATGGATCTTGAACCTAATTCTGGTCCTGATTTTGATTTTCAATCATTTATCTTACTTTTCTTTGTTCTCTTCTACACTGTCTGAACGTTCTTTCGATCTCAAGATCTAATGGAATGAGCTCGATCTAGTAAAAATATAGCCTAAAACAAATAAAAAAATAGAATCAAATATCAACTAATAAATTAGAACTAAACTAATTACTCCACGTCAATGACTGGAAAATTGTTTGGGAAAATTTCGCAAGTGTACAAGATCATTGATAAGTAATACATAGTGAGCACGTGTATTGTCTCATGAAGAGTAATGTTCAACTATAGTGTACGAGTTATTATCAAATCCAATCGATGGACACAAAAGAGTTGTTTGTTTGTTTGTTTTTAATTTCTTATATTAAACCAAGAGTACTATTAGAGATAAATTTTTATCAAATAATAAGATAAATGTATTCTATTTCAGAAAACACCTATTGACCTCTATTTCTAATTCTCAAATCATGTAATTTAGTGTTCTTCAAGTGTTCGTGAAAATTGATAATCCATTAATGTTTAACCTTCTTTTTCATTACAAATTAAATATATCCTAAGCACGACACGATCATATTCCTATTTATAGCCGAATTCATATGCAAAGAAATGCATTCAATCACACAATTATTACACAAGATTGCACACACCATAAATGTCATTTCTAACACCTTACCCGTGTGTCAAATATGTAGTGCTTTATGTGACACAAAAGAGTTGTTTGTATGTAATTTCCTATATTAAATTAAGAATACTATAAAAGATTGGTTTTTATCAAATTATGAGATGAATGTATCGGATTTTAGAATCCACCTACTGACCTCTATTTCGAATTCTCAAATCATGTAAGTTAGTGTTCTTCAAATGTTTGTGACAATCAATAATCCATTAATGTTTAACCTTCTTTTTCAATATAAATTAAACATATCTTAAGTACTAATTGATCATATTTTTGTTCGAATTCATAAGCAAAGAAATGTATTCAATCACATGATTATTACACAATATTGCACAAGCCATAAATGTCATTCCTAACATCTATTGCCCATGTCTCAAATATGCAGTGCTCCATTTATTGTTAGAGTCTCACAACACTATAATAAGCAACTAATTGTTTCAAGGGTGCACAAACATTCAAACAATACAATAATTATATATATTTAATCAAGAACACAAGAAGTAACTAAAATATTTAAAGAAGTAACTAAAATATTGAAGTCCTGAATTAAAAATATCAATCAAAAGGTTTCATCATTCATTCAATACTAATAAAGCTTATCCTAACATAGTTGAATTCAAATTATACAAAAATATATGAAAAGGCATCACCCGAAACAAAGAAATAGATGTAGAACGCAAAAACTTGATTTTTTGCATTTCAATATTCAATTCGAGCTTTGGAACTTCAAATCTTGTTGTAAAATCTCTTCTTCTCTTGCTAGCCTCAATTCTACTATAAAAACTAGGTTTTTGATCTTCTGGACATTTCCTCCATTAAAAGGATGCATAGGGATCTCATACCATATAAAAGTCGAACTAAAAAAGGATGCAATTTTTTTTCCTTTGGAATCTACAGTGTGTGTTCATGGTAGTAGTTGGGGCACACGTGTGGAGATAACATTTAGGCTTCAGTCACTTGTGCAGGGTAACCTCGCGAAAGCTTTGCCCTATAGAGCTATGCACGCGCATGGCTTATGGTTTGGGGGCAATTTTATAAATTGGTCCTTGAACTTTCCTCCATATGCCTTTTGATCCTTCTTCATTTCTTTTAAGTCTGTTTTCCTCTTTTCTAGTCCAAGTGGATCCTAACATCATCCAATCATTACTTTGAGGTTCGTGTCAACTTTTAAGTATTTGCACTTAGGTCCCTGAACTTTTTGTTTCTTAAATTTTTGCCGCCTTTTGTTTATTTCACTCAATTCCACCTTCTCATCAAGTTTTGCCTAACAAATACAATTTACATCAAATTAAGTCATATTTTATTAAAATAACCAACAAATATCCTAATTTACCGACCTATATAAGTGTACAAAATATTCTTATCAAGTAGCTAAATCTTTTATTAGGGTAAATAATGCAATCTATGCATGATTGTTTAATTTAATTTTCAAAATTATTATAGTTTAAATTTTCATGTGTTGATTTTGTGGACAATTTTTAATGCTCTGGGTTAAAGAATTCAACCGAACACTACAATAAGTAAAGAATCTTGATTTGCAAATTAAAGGTGGCGAATAGGTCAAATTGTAAGTGCTAACATTCACAATCATACTCTCAAATCCTAAATTGACTAAATTGCGAGCGAGCAAATAATTTAGTATAATTAAATAATTTAATAATTAATCATAGCTATTCTTTGTTTGTCAATTACGAGTTAGAAATAATAACTTATGAATTAAATAATAGTCTTCGTAGGATCAATCATTCGGACTCATTAGTCCACTATATTACTTCTTATGATAGAAAATACACAACATTGAATCTCGTACTGAGTCTATATACTACTTGTTCTGAAGGAAACATGCCTAAGAGTGTAACAAGAGTACTAATGCTTCAGCCCGCAATTTTATAGGTTGTTTCTTAGTGTTCAACATAGGCCTAGATATTTCTTTTAGTGTTTCATTCATTATTTCCACTATCCAATTTTGTTCAAATGTTTTAAGAGCCAAAAATTCATGAGATATCATGTTCTCACATAAGTTAGAAAACATTGGCATTCTCAAACTCATATTCAAGGTCAAACCTAATCCTTACAACAATCATGATTGGTGTACTTCATAGTGTACACCAAGTTTTACACTCCGCCAAATGTCAACATAAAAAATAACAGTTTTTTT
>CAIGRN010081708.1:0-10553 GCA_903798345.1 Fraxinus anomala
TTTATAATTTTTTTTTCTTTTTTCATTTATTTTTTCTGAAAAACACCTATTTTTAATTAAATTATAAAATTTTATATAGACTAATTTATAATTAAATTTAAATATATATTTTTTAATATATTCTTTAAAGGTATATTATATTAATAATACAAAATATTAAATTTATTTTTTATATGTGTAATTATTATTATTTATTTAATTAAGATCTTAAATTTTTATTCTTTTTAAAATATATTTTTTTATTATATGGGAGAAAAAGAAGGAGAGAATGAATTGTGAGAACCATCACCTCGTATGTGATAAATTCACAATATTGTACTAGATCCACATAAATTATCTCTCAAATGAAAGTTTTCAAAAGTCTTTTGAATTCTACAAAAGTATCTAAAAGTTTTAAAATGAAAGTTTATAAATTTACAAAAGATTTCCACTAATTCCATACAAATCTTTAAAAAATTCACGAAATCTACAAAAGTCATTACTTAAAAAAAAAGTCCATCAAAAACTTTAAAGTCTCGACTGAATACACCCTTTTAGAAATTTAAAAGGAAAAAGAATTTCATCTTCCTTAATCTCATCGATTTCTCCCTAGGTTTGAGACTAACTGCAATTATCTCCGTGGTGGAGATCATTGTCGTTTGGGTCATAAGGGAGAAAAGAAACTGACATCGAACTTTGAACTAGTGCTGTGAAGTCTTCAGAAAGAATCGGCAGTCCAACTATATCTCTTTGGAAAGCTCTCTCTGTCTAGCTTCCAATGCATTAAACCTCGCAATTTTTGGTGACTTGTAGAGGAAGTTATGGGAGTTTGAATGGGGTGCTCAAAAAAGGCGGGAGCTACAAGATTTCCAAAGTTCGACTCCATTAAACTTTCTGGGTCAGCTTATGTTTTCAACTGTTGAGAATTGTAATTTTTAATTTATAGTCAAGGTTTTAATTTTTGCACTTACCCATGCTTGGAGTGTTGTTCCAAGATTTCCTAATTAAATCAGGTGGACGAAAGGACGAAGAACTTTAAAGTTAGGGGGCACAATCGAACTTGCAAAGAAATTGAGAGAAAATTTACAATCGAAAGTTTAAGGGGAAAAAAATCATACCCCATTTAATTTTACATCCAAAAATTAACATGGAATATGACTTTTTGATATCATATTTCATATAAAATTTCCTAATAAAACGATGAAAATTATATTGAGAAATTTTTATCGTAAAAATAATAAATGTTAACAAAATAATTGAATATTTTTTTTAAAAAAAATGCGAGTTAGACGTTTTTTCTTCAAGACTTAAGTTTAACGTATTTTTAAATAAATGTTAACAAAATAATTGAATATTTTTTTTTAAAAAATGCGAGTTAGACGTTTTTTCTTCAAGACTTAAGTTTAACGTATTTTTAACTATTTTCGATATCTGTTTGGACTATTTGATATGTCTATAATGTAGTTCTCGAAATAAGTTTTGAGATGACATAAGCAATTTGTAAATTCGATTAACGTACGATCATCGGAGAATTTTGAAAATTAATTTGTTATTGAAATTCAAATTTATTATGATTTTACCCTATTTGGTGGAGATTAAAATCAAATTTTTAGTAAATTTTGATAAAAGTTAAATAGTTATGGATTCCATAAAATATGTTATTAAAATTAATTGTTAACTTTAATTTAGATTAACGTTTAGATTTCAATCGATACCAAACACGATTTTATAAAAAAAAAAGGTTGGGAGGCACTTGCTCCCCCAGGACCCCCCGGGTCCGCCCGTGGCTATCACTAATGAAAAGAGGGGGCTGAAATAAATTCGATTAACGTACGATCGTCGGAGAATTTTGAAAATTAGTTTGTTATTGAAATTCAAATTTATTATGATTTTACCCCTATTTGGTAGAGATTAAAATCAAATTTTGAGTAAATTTTGATAAAAGTTAAACAGTTATAGATTCCATAAAATATGTTATTTAAATTAATTGTTAACTTTGATTTAGATTAACGTTTAGATTCCAATCGATACCAAACACGATTTTATAAAAAAAAAAAAGGTTGGGAGGCACTTGCTCCCCCTGGACCCCCCGGGTCCGCCCGTGGCTATCACTATTCACTAATGAAAAGAGGGGGCTGAAATTTTATGACTGATATTCAGCCTTTGGCTTGTAAAGAAGAGTTTCATCTTACCAGTTTATTGGTTTTCTCAGGTATATAAGTAAGACATAATGCACACATAGTTATCATTAACAATTATATTTGTAATAATTGCTTTTTTCCCTCTGTATTATCAGGTGAAAAAAAATGGAGTGTCAAAAGAAATAATGGAGAAAATGCAGAAGGTGGCTGATGAATTTTTGTGTCACTTTTATTGGTGTTTTTGCCATACCCCAGAAGAAGGAATTTTTTTATATTTCTATGAATATTCAACCCACCATTTGCTTCAACAATTCATGAAACTTCATTAATATGCTTAAAAATATTTTTTTTAAAATATTCTGTTTAGGGCCATTTAAGTAAAAAAAAATTAAAAAGTAAAAATTAAAATTGTGGTGTAACTAGGAAAATATATGGTGGTAATATAATTACCCTATAAATAATCTCATTAAATAATACAGCTTTGTTTAGTTTACATGGTTTAGGAGCTGTTTTAATCCTGACTTGAATTAAAGCAGTCTTGATTTTGTTCTCTAGTGAGCGACTTGAATTGTGCTGCTTCTCTGGATAATATTTGTTTCCTGATATTTTCATCTCCGTTTGTGTTGGTTTTTTCCTTTTTGTTTGGGTACGTGGAATTTGTTTTCTATGGTCCTCAATGTTAGTTATGCATATGGTGATGTTGGGAGCATCTCATCAATCACATGAAGTGCAACTTCACAAATCTGGGTACATAGCAAATTCATGTTTTCCTATAGTTTGTCAGTGGTGAGCTATGCTAATAACATGTTAGTATCTGACATATGTCGTGTCATGTCGAACCCTGAAACTACTTCGAACACTCAACGAGCCATGTGTCCTTGTTCCAACTTTCATATACTTCTCAAATAGAAATTACCAATATTAAAGAAATATTTTATAAACGCTCCTCGTACAAGTGTCCAACGTGCCATTTAATGTTTCCTATATTAAAAGTTACAAAAATAAAGATGTAATATATGAAATTAAGATTTTAAAGAATTTAAATTAAAGGTATGGTGTTGTCGTTTGCACCCTCACAACCATTGTCTTAATTGGATTTGCTCTTCCACGGTATGGTGAAGGGCAGCAAATTTTCTCAAGTTAACCTTTGTCTGCAACCTCGCTTTCTTAAGCTCATGTACCATGTGATATATTTACTCTAGTACAGCATGAAAGTAGAGTGTCGAATAACTGTAACTCTGATGTATAGGTAGTGTAAGACAACCTTATTTTATTCAATTGATGGCACAACGATGCTTAAAGTTTACATGGAATCGTTTTAGTTTAGTCTGAAGGGACATGTAAAAGAATATTGTAATTTGTCTTGCTTTATTAGGGGTAGTTTGATCATTTCATTTGTTATGGTTAAAGTCTAGGGGAATTGTATTTTATAAATAATCTCTATCACCATTGTATACATTGAATAAAATAGCTTTGTTGAATTTAAGATATGCACGCAAGTTCATGATCACCTGTTTTTCATTCGTCAGCCAAACGTGTCAAATCAAATTAAAAATTTTTGAGCCCAAGTTTTTCGGTTCGGTTATCTTGTCTTTGCCACATGGCGCACATATGATATTGCTAAAGAGCATTTTGTGAATATAATAAAAAATATATTTTTTTAAATTTAGTGAGGAAAATATCTTAGGCAATCAGCATCAAACTATTATACAAATCGTCCATATCATTTTACTTTCGACATTTGAACCTTCAAATGAATCACTATTTGCGTAGGTGGTCCTCTCGTTCTGACTCCGTCCATTTATTCTTTCAAATATACGCGTCATGAAAAAAAAAACAAAATCGTGAAAAATAAATAAATAAATAAAAATGAAAGTTAAGAAACAATAAATAAATAAAAACTCTCCTTATTCCCCAATCCCCACCCCCTGCCAAAGTGCCAATCCTCCAAACAAGAAAAAATATTAAAATTTTCTTCATTTCCACAAAAAAGACAGAATTCTGAATGATAAATGAATTATTATCTATAAAAGCCAAATATAGAGATGAATTATTACCACCATGAAATGGACAAGTTGATAGATGACATGACATGTGAAGCAGGGGCCATAATCCAACTTACATTTATTGGATGAGCTATAACGTCAAAAGTTATTTTTAAGTCAAAAAATACTTTTTTTTTTTTTTAAATTAACAATGGTATTATTTATAATATATTAAATATTACGTCAAGTGAAAATTATTTTTTGAATGATTCAATACTAGTATAATTCAATTATTTCAATAATATCTTACTTTTCGTTTTTCAATATATATTTAATTTATTTAACCATTTAGTTATCATCGATGTGCATATACATTTAATATATTCATATCACATGTGTGCTTTCATTAGCGTATGAATTTTTTATTATTAATTTTCAATTAATTAATATTCATATTTATTTAATTAATATTTATGTTCATTTATGCATTTCATTATTCATATTCGTATATGTATATGTATGCTAATTAACATCCAATTTTACTTAATTGAAAATTAAATAAATGATTTAATATTTATTGTCACGTATATATTCCATGATATTAATTCTAAATTAATTAACGTTAACACATATTCAACTATCACTTTTACTGCTCTTATAAAATATCTTTTAATAATGTTCACGCATGTTCAAAATTGCCTAGTCACTATCAAATGTACAAACACCAAGAAAAATAAACAAACCTTCATCTATAAAAGCCAAATCTAGTCACAAAAGATTTAAAAAAACAAAAACAAAGTGATCAATCATCTAAATAAGCCCCTGATTGATGGGTTTAAAAAAATAAAATAAAATAAAATCATTTTTCTACGTACTTATTTTTAACTATATTCATACAATAAAATATTCTATATGTAAATCCAAAATTTTTCCTTATTTTTTAATTATATATCCTCCAAAATTTACTATTCAAAACATTTTTTTTTTCAAATAATAAACCATCAAACGAGGCTAAATATTTCTACCCCACCGGAAGAAGATGAACAAGTCACTTTTAAGTAGCTAATTTTCTTTACGGTTCCCAGACTCATTCGTAGTAGAACCGTCGAATGAGATATAGCCCATGTTTGAGCCTTATTTTTTTATAAATAAAAAAAAAAGATCTTTAAACTTGTTTTTAATCACACATTCTCTAAATAAAATAATTTCACACATAAATTCAAAACTTTTCGTTCATTTCAACTACACGTTCTCCAAGAAATCATCACATTCATGTTTTACCAAATATGGGGCTCACATGCGTTACATCTATGATGACAAAAGTTCTCACGAGGCCTTGGGCAGATGGGAACTTTCTAATATAAAAAGTGGCATAGTATTGGCTACTAACCTCGCAGGAATATCGATGGATCTTCAACAATGCTTCCTGCTGTCCATACTGTTTGCATCAATATTACTGGTGCTTGTGTTACAGTTTTTCTCACACAAGAACTTCAATAAACGAAATCTAAAAAAGCCCCCAAGCCCTTCAAAACTTCCCATCATTGGCAACCTCCATCAACTTGGCAACATGCCACACCTCTCTCTTTACGATCTATCAAAGAAATTTGGCCCCATCATTAGCTTACAACTTGGTCAGATCCCAACGGTAGTGATTTCATCAGCAAGAATGGCGAAGGAAGCAATCAAAGACCATGATCTTGCACTTTCAAGCCGACCCCAGATATTTTCTGCCAAACATCTTTTCTATAACTGCACCGATATCGCCTTTTCACCATATAGTGCTTACTGGAGGCATATACGAAAAATCTCCATATTAGAGCTACTAAGCGTGAAGAGAGTCCAATCCTATGGCTTTGTACGAGAAGAAGAAGTTGCTCGTCTGATTCAGCGTATTGCAGAATCATACCCTGGTACCACCAACTTATCCAAGATGCTCGCACTCTATGCAAATGATGTTCTTTGTCGTGTAGTATTTGGTAGAGATTTCTCAGAAGGCGGAGAGTATGATCGGCATGGATTCCAAAAAATGCTTGAGGAATTTCAAGAATTACTCGGTGGATTTGGCATCGGTGACTTCTTCCCTTCTATGGAATTTATGCACACATTGACTGGAAGAAAATCACGACTTGTACAGACTTTTAGACGTTTCGACCAGTTTTTTGACGAGGTGATTAAGGATCATCTAAGTCGCAATAACAAAAAAGATCACAAAGACTTTGTGGATGTCTTGCTTGAAGTACAGAAGAATGAAGATGTTGAAACGCCTCTCACCATGGATAATGTTAAAGCAATCCTCCTGGTCAGTGACTACTTTTTATGCTTCTAACAATTCTGCATAGTTAAGCTTGCGCGCAGGCATTCATTGACTCGATTTTATTTGTCACTGCAGGACATGTTTGCTGCGGGAACTGATACAACCTTCATTACCTTGGACTGGGGAATGACAGAGCTCGTGATGAACCCAAGAATACTGGAAAAGGCACAAGCTGAGGTAAGAAGCATAGTCGGGGAAAGGAGATTTGTATCAGAAAGTGATTTGCCTCAGTTGCACTAAATGAAAGCTGTTGTTAAAGAAATCTTCCGATTGCATCCTCCTGCACCGGTACTCCTTCCACGAGAATCCATTGAAGAGATTACCCTTGGCGGGTATACTATTCCTGAAAAAACAAGGATTTTCATCAATGCTTGGGCAATAGGCAGGGACCCAGAATCATGGCAAAATCCGGATCTGTTTGAACCAGAAAGATTCATGGGTAGCAATATTGATTACAAGGGGCAAGATTTTGAGCTAATACCTTTTGGTACAGGCAGACGAAGCTGTCCAGCTATTGCATTTAGTTCTGCAACTACTGAGCTTGCTTTGGCACAACTCCTCCACAGCTTTGATTGGAAGCTTCCAACTGGTGTTCAAGTTGAGGATCTCGATATGACAGAGGTTTTCGGCATTACCATGCATAGGTTATCCCCTTTAATTACAGTAGCCAAACCATACTCTTCTGAGATCAAGACCTCACAAATTTAAAGAAAGATGAATAGCAATAAGGCAAACAATAAAAATTTCTGTCAGCGGTTTTCATGTTTTAGATGATAAGAACAATCTCGTTTGTGACTGAGGAGAAACCCCAATGTTGTTAAGATGATTGTCTTCATACATTATGTCAAAAGTCGGATAGAGAAGAACACGAGATTAAAAACCGAGTCCAAAATTTAAACATACTCATCACTACATCTTCAGTCTTCACTATCCAAAATTATGTTGGAAGTAAGCAAGTAATAATATCACCACGAAATGATTTGGACAGAAAAACGTCGTCAAAAATGAATACTATAAAATGTTTATGGTCGAGAGAAGAGTTCGACTATTTCTCCTTAAGACGATAATGCCCTGGTGTTGACGATATTTCGACACGCGCCTCCCAAGATACAATGACCTCGACTTGTTATAGTAGCACTACAAATTACAAAATCCGATAAACCTACTCACATTTTTTTATCTCTCTAAAAGTTGGAAGACTAAAATACACGAAAATTATTTTTCGAGACTGGATTGCAAACTATGAATAATGTAGAGACGAAAGAATAATTTAGGAAGAAGAATAAAATCAGAATTGATTTTGGAGTGAATGAAAATCGGAGTATGGGAGCCAATTTATAGAAGTTGAAAGGTTGTGTCCAAAAGACATAACAGTCGAAAAGTTTTGTCTCCAACAGACATAAACCAATTGGACAGGAACTGTCAACCGTCAACTACCCTTCTAGAAAAATCCACATGTCAGACACAAAAAAAAAGGGGGGGAAAAATAATACAAAATTTAATATATTATTATTTTAAAAAATAATAAAATATTATTTTACTAAAAAATATATATAAGCTTGGCCAAGCCTAAGCCCACAACCCGTGTTGAGCCGAGCCGACCGGTCGAACAGACGGCGGCGGCGGCGCGCACGCGCATGTGGGCTTTGGTCCAACTTACTAGTATGTAGGTTCTCTCATCTTCAAAAACTATTGGTAGCCATTGGGGCCCAAACACAAGTCTCAAACTTGCGCAATATAAAATGGTTTATATTCTTCTAACTTTCATATATAGGATTGACACTTTTCCAATTTCCCACCAATTTTTATTCCAATTTATTTCAACTTCAAGTTGTTATCTTTTGACCTTAATTTCTCATTCACCTTAAATTGGTTTTGAGAAATTAAATACATTACATTAATCTACTCATGGAGTAGAACACACTTGGCCAAAGAAATATTTTGTCCAACTAATGCGACCCACTAAAATAATTGGTCAAAAGTTGGTCAAACCAACTAATAAAAACTCAATTTTCCGACAATCCATGAATGAAAATTAATGTAATAGACTATGCAGACCCTATAGAAAGATCAGACGGAATGTTATTGTATCCGGATAGGTACCTTATGGGTTTTAAGCTTCCGTAGTAGAATACTATCGGATTTACTTGGCTAATCGGTGAACGCAATATCTTGAACTATCAGTCGTTGGTGTAAACCAAGACAATACTATTAACACAATAACCTTCCTAACATTTTCGAGTTCTCACTATTGTGTTTATTTTGGCTTTGAACAACTCTTGGATTTCATAAATGTTTTAGAGAATTCAAGCCTTTGAAACATTCTCATAGAAGCGGCCACACTTCACACTTATATGAGTGATCTCCTATTAAGAGTATCTTTCATACCCTACTTAGATAGTCTAAGATATAGGAATTATTAAAAGTATAAATCAACCTAAAACTTTCTGCAAATAGCACATTCTTATTGTAAGAGTGGGTAGGAGTTAACTCCGAATTGCTTCTTTTAAATCTTCATAACTTAGATGTCCCATTGAATCAAGAATTTGGGATCTCCAGTCAACAAGGTTAGGTTACCATTACAAAGATTCTTGCGTTGTAGGCTTTAAACTCATTCCCCTTGATAGGCAATACACTTGATCTCTTGGTAAACATTTGATAAGCGGATCCGCGAGATTTTCTATAGACTTTACATAATCTATAGAAATAACACCATTTGAGATATTACCATTATACATACTACTTTTTGCTTTACCGATAGCTGACTGACTATCACAATGTATACTAATTGCAGGCACATATTTAGGCCAACATGAAATATCCTCTAAAAAATTTCAAAGCCATTCTACTTCCTCTCCAGCTTTATCTAAAAAACTCAGATTCCATCATGGATCGAGTTATACATGTTTGTTTAGAGGATATTCAAGATACGGCCACACCACCAATGGTAAAAACATATTCACTAGTAGATTTTGAGTCTTTTGTATCTGATATCTAATTAGCATCATTGTATCTTTCTAATAAAGTTGGATATCTAGTATAATGCAATCCATTATTTAAGGTTTATCGTAAATATCTAAGAACCCTTATCAATGCCTTCTAATGGTCATTATTTGGGTTAATAGTATATTTACTAAGTTTGTTTACTGCATATGCAATTTTCGAACGAGTACAGTTTGTAATATACATTAGGCTACTTATTATCCGAGAGTACTCTAAATGAAATACGGGTTCGCCTTTATGTTTAGCCAAATGTAGACTTAAGTCTACCAGTGTTTTAACTGGACTTTCATCATATATATGAAATTTCTTAAGTAAATTCTCAACATAGTGAGATTGAGATAAGATAAGTTCCTTAGATATTTTAAGGATTTTGATTTCTAATATTACATCTACAATACTCATATCTTTCATGTCAAACTATTTTGTCAACATTTTCTTGGTGTTTGTTATGATATCATAATTACTACTCATAATTAGCATATCATCAACATATAGACATATGATTACATTTGCATTAGGTGTGGTTTTAATATAAACACATTTATCACACTCGTTAATCTTAAAATCATTTGACAACATAGTTTTGTCAAATTTTGCATGTCATTGTTTTGGCGCTTGCTTTAGTCCATATAACGACTTAACGAGCCTACACACATTTTTTCTCCTGTCCATGAACAATNACAACATAGTTTTGTCAAATTTTGCATGTCATTGTTTTGGCGCTTGCTTTAGTCCATATAACGACTTAACGAGCCTACACACATTTTTTCTCCTGTCCATGAACAATGAAACCTTCAGGTTGTTCCATGTAAATTTCTAGTTTAGCTCACCATTTAAGAAAGCTGTTTTGACGTCCATGTGATGGATTTCCAAATTATGCAATACTGCGATTGTAATTAATACTCTAATTGACGTTATCCTTATTACAGGTGAGTATGTTTCGAAAAAATCAAGGCCTTTTTTGTGTGTGAATCCTTTAGCTACCATTCTGGCCTTATATTTATCAACTAATCCATCGGTCTTTAATTTTCTTTTGAAAATCCATTTACAACCTAACGGTTTGTTACCAAGTGGGAGATCTACAAACTCACAGGTATCATTCTGCATAATAGAATCAATTTCACTATT
>CAIGRN010081728.1:0-17456 GCA_903798345.1 Fraxinus anomala
TTCTTTTTGTCGTTTTCATCCCATTTTCTGTTTTCAATTTTTCAAAACAGTGAAAACACGTTTACTTACCTATTTTCGAAAACGAATTTCTGAAAATGAGTTTAAAATTTACAAAGAAAATTGAAAACTGAAAAAATGTCGTTTTGATGTTTAGTTAAAACCAACCCAAAGTTTTCAAAACGCGTTTAGGATGTTTTCAGTTATGCCACAAACAAAAACCATCGCCATTGCCACCTGCACCACACCGCCACCTCCATCGCTGCACCGCTAAAACCACCGTCGACGACGTCGCGACCCACCGCCACAGCCATAGCACTAGAAGAAAAACCACTGCTAGAGTCAATGCCACAGCCACCATCACACCACATCTACAACCGTCGCACACCACCGCTCCAACCACAATCGCGACCTAAATTTGTCGCACAACACGGACCCAAAACCATCACACAGCACCGTCACAGCTATAACCAACCACTACATCCAAAAAAAAAACAGAGACGAAGCCACGACAATCACAGTGATCGTCGCTCGTCACACAGCTTCGCCAACAACCGCACATACAACCACTCGCTACTCATCGCTACTGTTGACGTCGACGGCCTTGGGAGGAAGATGACAGAAAGGAGGGAAAGAAGAGAGAGAGATGAGAGAGAGGATGAGAGAAAGATGGGAAGAACACATTTTCTAATTTTGAGTTTTTGAAAATAATTTTTCAAAATGACAAAAAGAACACATTTTCAGCAATCTCAAAATTAACATTCAAAACACAAAATTCAAAATGAATTCAAAACTTAAAACAAAAAACTGAAACACGAAGAGAACACCTAAGTTGTCAAATATTTTGTACAACGAATGTAGAGCTAGCTAGCACTTTTATAGACCCAATTTAACAAGGAAATAATCAGGCCATTGAAACAATTAATCCAATGTACATAATCTTAGCTCCATTTCCCGTCTAAATATATTTTTCTTCAAATTCATTTTCAACTGTACTTTTCCTCGTAAAATAATTTTACACATAAATCCAATTTTTTCCTTATTTTTTAACCACGCATTTTTTTAAAAATCACTATTTCAAAACATTTTTTCCTTGAAGAATAGGCTCAAACAGGGAAATAGTGAAAAGATAGATATACTCACTCTAGATCTTATCTCCTCTGCATAGTGGATAAAATAAAAACTTCCCATCACTGATGGATAAATTTTTTTCATTACGACGTAGCAAGATAACTTTACTTATGATTCTATGTAACAATCATACAATCATATTTGCAATTTTATTTACCACGTTAACAATAAAAAGTTTTTATCTTAATTATTGTATCCGAGATCAATTATAATACTCACCGTATGTATAATAAAACACAAACAATGATGATGCCATCAATTGAGCAAACACATTATGATGCACATGTACGGATTTTGATAATATCAAATCAATTATACCAATTCCCATTGGAAAGAAAAAAAAAATGTTTTTTGAAAAATTAAGACTGATACAAGATTAACATCTTTAATTATGTTTTTCACCATTAGACAGACAGACAGACATATAAATATTCTCACATAATTACTGTACTGTGCAATGTTGATGATTTTCAACTGCCAAAATGGGCAGAATACAGAAATTCTGATATGTTATCATAAATACAAAAATTAAATTTCAAGGGGTTACAAATCTAATCATCAAGCAATTACTAAAGAGATTAGTCCAATGCTAACTACAAAATGAGAAATTAGAAATTAAAGAAGCCAACCTTGATGAGTTGTAAATATGAACTCTTTGCAAATCCATTGTTTATAAACATGCCAAATCAAGTGGAGAAGAAAATTTATGTCACGGATAAAAAAAGATTGAGCCGTCCCGCCAATATCACCACCACCAGCACCGCCGTCAAAAGCCACTTACGTAACAGAAGAGGAGAAAGAATCCAAACCCCACTTGTAAATATGGATTTTGGGAACCAGCCCAACTCACAAAAGAACCAGAAAAAACAGGCAATTGCTCCGCCACCATTTTCTTGAAAATTCTAGCAGCAGGCTTCATTATATGCCAAAACTTCCCTCGTCGCTACCACTGCTTCCGCCACCAGCAAAACCCTCTTACCCTGTGAACACAAAATATAAAGCAAATATTGGCTTTTTCAACTCCCATTTTCAAAATAATTTAAAGGGGTTTCTTGGTTCATCTTGAAGAAATGAAATGTGAAAAAACGAAGGCAGTATTTTGGGATTAGAAACCATTTTCTCTACTGTTAACGATTTTTTTATTTTTTATTTTCCGAAGAGTTTTGATAGGTCTTCTTGTCCTATTTCTACAGTGGCAGCACAAGAAAAGAAAGACCGAGGACACGAAGCCCTTGCTTTGTGTTTGTATGTGTTATTGGATTACACTGGTAACCTTCTGTCTCAACATAATAGGGCCAAGTAAATAAGCATGAAAATATGTGTTTGGTGTTTTATACACATACATACAATATATACATACACATTGCATATCTCATCCCCCACCCCACCTCCAACGCTCCTCTTCCTGTCTACTATTTAAAACACTAGTTGGCCCAAAAGTCCTGTTGACAGTTTAGCTAGATTTGCGCAAGCAATATAAGTCCTGTTTTGGTACCCTTTTTTAGCCTTGAGAATTAATGAAATCCCTCTTCTATCCTCCCCTATTCTCGTGTTCACCAGTCACCATTTCAAACTGTTTCAGCTTTTGGGGGAGGGCGTAGGGTACCTGACTCTGCTGACAAACAGACATCAATTTCGAGGCCCATCTTTTTTTTTTCGAGACTGCAACTAAACCCTACCCCAAGATTGAAGATTGTTTGTGGCCTAAAAATTCATTCGTTTGTAGGATTGATTATAGGGAGGCCTTTCTTTGCAGTTAATTAGGCTACTAACGAGGTTGCTTTTCCCAAAGAATTGCTTTGACCTTTCAGTCAAATCTAATAACCCTTTTAATTAATCATAAACTACCATTGTGTAGCGTTAATTTTTCAGAATAATGAGATTCAATATATAATACATTGATCAAAATGTAAAGATTTTTCTGCTTTTGAAAACTAGGGTTCGTTCACAGAAATTTTAAGTTATCTAATAAAATTTAAACACCAAATGCATTACACAAAAATGTGAATTAAATGTAAAATCTGCGTTTTTCAAACTGATCTTAAGGAAATTTCTTTTCTAGTTTGTGTTATATTGCAGCTTAATATTAAGAGTTCATGGTATGTTTGGCTTGGCTTAATAGTACACTTATCCAAACATCATCCGTATAGAGAAACTCAGCAAGGACAGAACATGTCCAATACAAATTAATCCGAAAGGAATTCAGACAAAACATTGCATTTTTTCTGGTAAAACTTTGCACATGAGAAGAGAGAGATAAGGGTGGGTTGGGTTAGTTATAGAACAAATATGGCAAATAACTAACACAGACAAAAATGAATCAAAGAAAAAGAAGCCCATAACATGTATGGGTTCTACTTTTCAGGGTGATGGCGTGCTATGATTTTTACCAAACATATTGGGCATAAGAAAATGATGGGTTCATACGAAAACAAAACTCCATACAAGAAATGTCTGAAGAAGAAAGATGTGAACTCAACAGTGAAAATAATACAAGTCTGAAGATATCAATCATTTTCATCAAAGATCTTTCCTTCTTTTTCACCAATGTTCCAAAATGTAACATACCTTTTAGTTTTGTCTGAAGGGCAAGAAATTTGTTCATAGAGCCATAATTTGCAGCAACTTGAAACTCTTCTTCTATGTGCAATTCATTACAGAGAGAGAGAGAGAGAGAGAGAGAGAGAGAGGGCAATATCTATACCACCATTATGAGCGCAGAGCTTGATATAGCGACTTTTGGAAAAGCAAAAGTGAATATCTTTTACACTTTGATGGTAGCAATCTGATTTTTTCTGATGAAGATTGAAGACTGCAATATTAAAAGCTTTTCCTGTATAAAAATTTAAAATTTTGATATATTTCTTCAAGTGAAGTGATGTGCAAAGCAAACATTTATGAACTTCTGGTCATTTGCTGGCAATCATGTCATTGTTTTTAACTTGATATAACTTTTTTTGGGGTACAATACATTTCACTAGATAAATTAGTTTTGACATGTATTATATATAGAGAGAGAAAACACTCTATTAATTTTTACCCCGTCAAGAAATGGATGGTCTTAATTTCTTATGAAATTGTGACGTAGATAAGAACTTTATTTTTATCCACTTTTCGTGCTCTTAGCATTCCTCAGGACACTTTGTTGCCTTCTCTCGTAGTTGTTACTATTGTCTACGACAACTCGATAGGAACAGCACAAGACAGGCCCGTTAGGATCCCTTGACGTTCACCACATCCTTCCGCGTAATAGACATTGCTATTTCTTTCAATCTCTTGTTGGGAAGGTCTGACTGCAAGAGACAGGTGCACTTGCGTCCACCTAGCAAAAATGTCAATATGAACTCCAAATGATAATGTAGATTGGGGCGGAATAAATGTGTCATTGCAACTGGTGGGAATGACTTCGAAATGAATCGTGCAAACTTAAAATAAATTAAACTACCTAGTATTCAAAACAAGCATTTTTATTTGTTTCAAGAGAAATATGATTTTTATTTTGAACATCTGACAGGAAATGTAATATTTTTTAACCAGACAAATTACATACAAAATGTGCTCAAAATGTCCCTATATTATCAGAAAGTGTTTAATTATTCGTCTTATTACTGTTTCGGAATGCCACTAATTAACTAAAATAATTATTTAAATTTCTCAGATCTCAACAGGCACAGAACATAAATTCGATGATAATAAAATGGTTAAATTATGTAAAGAAGTACAAAAATTTCTTATCAAGTAAATTCAAACAAGATTGAATTTTTTTTTTTTTTTTAGAAAAAAAAACAGCATGTTGATAATGAGATCAAAAAGCCAGTGGCAGAGCTTTTATAATGCGAGATTTTGGACCACCATTCCCCATAGGCCGTAGTCAACTTTGAATGGCAAAGTTTTCTTAAAAGGATTTATATATATAGAACCTTATTTTGAAATTTTTTTCTTCTATGTTATAATCGGTCAGCTAAGTTTGTCATAGTCGACCCCAAGTAGAGGCGAATGATCTATGGATCTGTATCAAGTTGAATCGACCTTTGAATGATAAATAAGTGAACATATTGTTGACCTCAATTTCTACACGAATGATATGGCTAATAGATCCGGCTCCACTCATGCCCACGTAGCCTTATGCCTGCGCACTTAGATAAATCGTCAGCAACACGTGATTTTCTCCAGAGGTGGGGACGTGGTCTCGTGCATTTCGACGATCAAGCCAGTCACTTGTATGAATATATTTGAGCGTGGGACGTTCTTAACAAGTGAGTCACAAAGATATACGAATGCCGGGACTTAGGGTAGAACCAGTTTATAAAGAGTAGAATGAGAGAGCAATGTAACAATTGAGCATGTAAAATTGCTATACCTTCAAATGACACTGTGTGAGTTTTTACAGTAGAAGCGAAAAAAATGATAGTAGTTGTGATCTCATCTGAACGGTAGATGCGCCGTATCATAGATGTCATTCAATCAGTCCTAGACTTATGGGCATTTAATGAATCTGTAAAGTAGCTACCCTATGACCTAGATTGGCATGTAAGTAGACTGATAAGTGATTTGGTAAAGTAACTATTGCAGAGAGATTATATTATCAATCAATCACAAGAGATCTTGAACGAAAGGTCATATGGGGAGCGTGCCTCATACACTTGGAGACTTCACCTTGGATTGGAGCAGCAACGTCTCGTATTGCCTCACCTCGTCTACGAGGGTTCGTCCTTACTTGATATTTGCCTTCTGAATGAGAGTTTGACCATTTCATAGGGGTTCGACGAATTATCGGTTAAGCAAAGTGAAGTGCAATGTGGGTCTGTGTTCGCTTATCATGTGATTGCGATGTGTCTGTTCTTAAAGCCTCGTTGGATGAGGGATAATATATATTAATTTTCAACGACACAATTGAAGAAATCATTTGATATGATGATTATCATTGAGTAAACAGAAGCAGCAATTTCACAAAGAAATAAGTACAAAAATTATTTGTTGAATATTAAATAGAGGACGAAATTGAGAAAAAGCAAAAAGTAAATGGGGGATAAAAGATGATTTTGTTATGATTAGTCCACGTTTGATCGAATGGGATGTGACTCATTCCTCTCAGGTGACCACGTTCCCATGTGGGTGCACCCTACCTGCCACTTTGGACAGCAGAAAACTAAGCTGTTTGACCCTCGTTATTTGATAAAAAATGCATTTTTAAATAGTAAATTGATAAAAAATTATGGTTAAATTTTTTAAAAAAAATAGATTTCCTATAATATTATTTTATTAAAAAATGTATAATTAAAAAGAATAGAGAAAAAAACATATTTTAGAATAATGGAGATCAAACAAGGACTAATATTAATTAAGTTGCACGGGTTTTTCTCAATTATGTAATAATTATTATTATTTCTACTTACCTATGCTTTTTATTTTTGGTTCATAACTTTGTTGAGCAGATCAAATAGTTGATTGTAATGATCATAATAAAATCAACAACATTTGGTCTAATCTTGCATAATGCACGAAATTTAAAGATACTTATCAGCATTTTAGCGCAATGGAGTAGAAATATTGTACTGAGCAATATTAAGCAAAGCTAAGCACCCGAGACAGGCTATCAACTATGATATTCACTTCACATCTTGAAAATCTAATGTAAAAAGCGATTCTAGATTCAAGTGGTAGTATTAGGTCCTTTAACTATTGTTCTTAAGAAATGGTACAATCCGCCCATTCCTCAAAAGAAAAAATAGTAGTCGATCAAAATGGCTATGGTCATAAGCAACTTAGTTGAATAGTGGGTGTCTTGTACAAGGTCAAATTTGATTAGGGATAGCTAAAATTTCTGTAATATTTCTATATAACTTATTCATTTATTTGAGCTTGTGACTTCACATCTCAAAATATTTAAATCATTTTTTCATAATAAAACATGTGGTGGAATAGTGGGGACAAAATGGCTCTATTTTGAAAGACATAAAGTCAAAAGTTTAGCTGAAATGATCAATTTATGCTGACTAATTGGCTTCTTCTACCCTAATTTTGCGGCTTCTTTTTGCTTGATTGCAAAACAAGAATGCTGCAATCTTTATTATATGGATTTTATTATTTGTCTCATTGTCAACATTTTCGATTAATAATTTACATTTATTTTATGTTTCTGTATGAATAAAACTAAAACGAATTTAGCTGTATTCCACAAAATATAAATTAATTTAACTGTCAAAATAAGCCTCCAAACGGGAGGTCTTGTCCTCACGTCGTATAGGGAGATCCACGGGGAGAATAACCGCTTCTCGAATATCCTGCTCAAATGTGTATAAGTTGTGATCGCATTGAAATTTACTCGGATGGCAAACTAAGGAGAAGACCGCCACTCCTCCTCATGATTAATCTCACGAAGCTCAGATACCTGAGTTATAAAAAAAAAAAAGACGACTTTTTTTTCTATGAAGAAGCAAATCTAAACATGCTAAGATTCACATTAATAGAACATAGGTGATGTTGACCTTAATTTTTGTACTTTTGAAGTGGTCAACAGATCTTGGGCCCACTGCCATCCATGTAAGCTCATTACCTAAACACTTGAACAAATCGTTAATCATTTGTGGCCTACTCCAATGGTGGGGGAGGTGATCGCGAGCACTTCAACAATGAAGTCAATCGATGAAAAGAAATATAATGAATGTGGGACAAGCTTTAAAGTGAAAACCATAATAGTGTTCGAACACCGAGAATATGTATGAATATAAAGAGGAGAGTAATCTTACAATGTTTAAGGATTAGAATTGCATTTCCCTTGAATTGGTGTTGGTTGTGAGGTTTTTATAGTGGCATTGTTGGAATGGTGGTCGTTGGATGAAAAAGCACGTAGCTTCATCCTAGCGGTCGAAGTGTTCCCTCATAGGTCATCACACCAAATATCCTAGGCCCTGCAGCAGTTAATGTTTGATGGGAAAGTAGTCGTTCTAGGGCTTAACCCTGCAGTAGTTAATGTTTGACATTAGGCTATTGTAAAATGTCACAACAATCACTTTCTTAAAATCTTTGTAAAGAAAATCTCTTAGGAGAAAGTAGATATAAAAGATGCTCCTTTGTGGTTAGGAGGCATCTGCCCTAGTCGCGTGAGCTTTGATCGAGGTGGTGGGTCACTTCTCCTAGATTGTTAAGAGGCTTTTGCTTTGGTAATGGTGCTTCGGCTAAGTGATGATCACCTCTCTAAGGTCGATTTGCAGCAAGTGACCTCCTACTTCGGCCATTGAGCTTCTGCTTACCCACGACGGTTTTGATTTGATGACGTGGAGCGTGGACCTTGTTGTGTTTCTGATTGCTTGCCATGTGGGCTGCCTCATGGGCTTCTTTTTTAGCTTCAGTGCAAGGCGTTAGGTGACATAAATTGTATAGAACAATTTTCAAGTGATTGGATTTAATAAGACTGTAATTATGCTATTTTTCCAATTCAAATATAATTCTTTTTAAAATTGTGTTTTCATACTAAAAGTTACTAACAGATAAAGAAAGATCAACATTCAACAGGGAAATCGCTGCGTTAGGCCCAAGAAATTTGATTATGAACTATTTTGAACATGAAATTATAAACAAACATGCATAGCACAAACGATAAAATAAAAAAGAGTTTTATTGTTTTCATTTTCAAATTTGAGGCCTTATGGGCATAGGGAATTGTGCCATCCGTAGAAGTATTTTTATTCCAAAATATTGTAGACTTTATACTATTGTGATCTTTTTTCTCCTATAGCCAAGGTTAGATGCTGTGGTATTAAAAGTAGAATATTTTTTTTAGATATCAAGCCCAACTCAAGTGGTAAGAACGAAATTTTTTAATATTCCATTCGGGGCGCTATTTTTTTGGTCATTATTAGAAGAAATATAGTTGTTACAAAATAAAAGTGATGAGACAAAAGTAAAAAGAAAAAAAAAAGGGCTGAGTGGAGCCCATAAACGGTAACATTTCTTCTAAAAAATGAGGTAGAAAATGACAAACAAACAAGCTTATTAAAAGAACCAAAAGCTGAAAAATCGATAAAAGTTAAGAAAATTCTAGCAACTCCAAAGTTTGAGGTGCATGCCTCATAAATGAAGCAATTGCTCTTAATTATACTAGGAGAAGTTTGAGTTTTGCCTTTGTATGAGGGCACACAAAGTACAAAATTACATTTTTTTTAAAAATATTCATATATGTTCGAACTAGGGATCATCACATGTGGTGTGACATGTGATATGAGGTGAAATGATAACCAATTAAATGCATTAATCCTCCTCTACTTTATCTACTCATGGTGCCATGCAAGTGGGGATCATGTCATTTAGGAGTGAATTCTATTGAGCGTTTTTCCTATTGCCTAGATAGCGGCTACATAGGTATGGCAAATTTGGCCTTCCTCGATAGGGACAAGATTAAAAAATGAACTATCTTTTTCGCATACTTCTTTTTTTTTAAATACGACTTAGACTTAGACTTAGACTTAGACTTAGACAAATGGAAAAAATACAAAAATAACGGAGTCAGGACAAATTCAGGGCAATAACCATATTTTCCATGTCATAACAATTTTTGGGCTAGACGAGACCTTATCTGAATTCCTACACATAATGGGACAAGTCACGTTTTTTGCTATCCCTATAACTCCACATTTTCCTTGTTGTGGTCCTAGACTCGAGTCCCAATACATGAAACTACAACTCCTCGCTCAATGATCTTGCTTGATTTTGTAACTGCAAAAAATGTAGCTTATAGGCAACACCAAACAAAAGCATTTTTTAAAGAACGCCAAGAAAAACAGTATACTACAACTATGACCTCTTTGAAATTAAGAGTAATGTTATTTAATTTTAGTGATGCTAAGCACTCATTTATGAGTCACTGGAGGTCCGTAACATTCAATTGATTTAGATAAATTAGTTACTATTTTAACAAAATTGAATGCTATGAACCTCAATATTACAGTGGCGAGTGCTTAGCACCATCGAGAATTAAATTTGTGTCTCTTTGACTTTTCAAAGAGAGACTAGTGGTTCTCTTAATTTCGATCTTATCATTTTATTTTGATTTGAACAAGATTGATTTAGATTAATCACTGAATTAAAATGTTCGGCATGACATGTCTAGGGATGGCAACGGTTCGGTTCGGCCAAAATCATAATCGCACCACCAAATTTTTGGCCATACTATAACCACACCATAACCACGTAAGTCGATTCGGTTTGACATGGTTCGGTTAATAACCACGAAAATAAATTATTTTTTATAAGTCCAAATTCCAACGGTCAAATTGAAAAAAATTATGAATAAAAGCCAATATAAAAACAAAAATACAATACTAAATCAATTTAGCAAACAATATCTCAAATGAAAATGCAAACAATATCTCAACTTTCAAATGTAAAATCGAACTTAACAAACAATATTATCAACATAGGTCAAGACTCTTGCTATCATAGGTCAATCTTCATTCTTCCCCACAACTCTTACTAGTATAGGTTAAGAGTCAAGACTCAAAATTGATTCATATATAGTAAATAAGAAATGTAATTAGAATAATAATACAACCATACTACCTAATAAAGAATTGTCTTAACTGAAAATTTAAACAAAAAATAATGTACCAAATAGATAAATGCAAATGACAATAACTATAAAAATAAAAATTGCTTGACAAATATATGAAAAATAAAAGCAGAAATAAAAAAATTATTCTTCCCTACTGGATTGGTAAATTACCAAGCTCTCGCAAATAATATAACCCAAAGTATATGTTAAATTTTGGAATTTCATTATTAACATCAGCAAAAGCCACATTAATTATGTAGCCAAATTAATAATTCGACTCTCTATTTCTTATGAACATAGAAAAACTAAATCATGCATAAACTAGCAAGCAAAATAGAGTAAAAATCACATTTTTAGGGTCACGCATCATATATATAAATAATATTATAAAGAAAATGTAATCAAGTATACTGTATCTGAGTTTTGTTGAATTGTATAGAGAAGATAGTTTGAAGCCAATGGACGCAGAACAACTCAGGGAGTGTGCTCACAAGATGGTAGATTTTGTTGTTGATTACTAAAATTTGAAGTTGATGTACAGGCAGCAGAGCGCCGACAGATCTGATTCGGTTCATTGGTTGAGTGGATGAGTGTTTTGTAAGTTTGGTTTCCAATTTTAACGTGTAGGGTTAGAGTTAGGTTACTGAATTAAGGGTTTACTAGTAATTTTAATTGAGCCATAATTTTGGGGAAGCTCAATTGTCAAAGTTGTCCAATTAATTTTGGAAAAAGAATAATGGAAAGTCCAATTAATTTTTTTTAACAGGTAATCGGTTCGGAGCGGGGCACCGTCGCTGAATATCGTACCCGCCCCACTCCGAATCGGGTCATTAAAATCAAAATCATAACCATCCAATTGTACAATCGGTTAGATTTTTTTGTCCTATTCAGTTCGGTTAACCGCGATTTTCGATTTTAACAGTTAGAATTGCCATCCATAGACACATCCCACCTACAAGGACAGCCCAACTCGTGAATGAAATAGATCAGGCCGGTCGATCATGCGTCAAATCACACAGTCATAACCAACTCGTCCTACTTCTAAAGCCCTAATATATTTTTGAACAAATTATTTAAGAATGGTTATAAGTATCCATTTTCAACTCTGTGCTTATAGTTTATTTTGCATTAGTGTTCTGGCATTAACAAACACTCCAATGGAATATTCCATCCGCATTAGCTCCCTTTTATGGGCCAATGAGTTTTGGTGATATAATTAATTAAACAAAATGCTTAATTATCATCGGAAGACTTTATAAACAATTTAACTTATTTAAATACATTAAAATAAGTGATAAATAAATAAATAATATTTTTAAATCCATTAAAATTATATCAATTCACTTGTTATTTCATTGAATAATCTTTGTGGCTGATGCTATAAAAAAATATGCACCTAGACTTGAGACAATTAATGAGTACGAGCAGGATCTTCAAAACCTGAAATAAATGTGTTAATGATCTGCACTTGAGGATACCTGAGCCTGACGATCGAAAATGAGCACAGATAGAACCTTTAGGACCTGAAATAAAGGCAACGAAGTGCGGACTCGTCGCCTCTTCGATATTTAAGTTTACAAAAGGAATAAATATAAGCGTAAGACTATAAATTGTATGTAAAAACGTATCTGAATAATGATTCAAGGCTTCGTATTTATAGAGGTAAGCAGTATATTACTAGTATGATTAAGTAGTGCACTCCTAGCAGGATAAATCAATTGATCATCCTTATTTGATTTAAGAGTTGTGAAGTACTTGTGAGTCTTTTCATACTTAATAGTTGTAATTTTATTAGAGTTGTGAGATAGGGTATTTGAATAAGCATAACACTCTAGTATTAGTGTTCTATTAAATTAGGGGACCCGATATAATGAAATAAAAAATGACAGTGTGAAACACAAGATGTCAAAGGGCTTCAAGCTCGAATTCAAGCTCACTCACACGAGTCCAATAATGTTCTAGCTCAGGTGGAGAGAGCTCGAGGTCATCGAGCTTGACTACATAAACTCGAGAATGTTCAGACTCTAGAAGAGTGCTCGAGGTTATCACGACCTCGAACATTGAGACTGTGGGTGGTACATCAATAACCAATCTACTTTTAATTATATTAATTCGTTGTATCCAAATTTCATATCAATGAAATTAACTTTGTCTAATATAAAATAATAATTTCAATTAAATTTTAAAATTTGCGAAACGAGTATTTTAATTAATTCATTTTTTAAAAAAGTTCTTTTGCAGGAGATTTTGATGCGGTATGCGATACGTGAAAGGCAGTGCTACTATGTCAAGGCCCACATGGCCTTGATAGTGCCGGGGGCAGAAACCCTCACCTATCACAGGGTGCCAGTGGTCCCTGGCAAAGTGGAATAACCCCTACGTAAAATGAGAACGTGGAATGTGTATTTTTGTCTATAATTATACTATACAAACAGACTCAAAGACATATTCAAAAATATGAGGATTTGTGTCGATAAATGATTGGATAGTTTTAAAAAACTTAATACTCAATTATTATCTGCCATATCATACGTCCCTCCATCTTTGCCCTTGAGCTGTCCAAGGAGCATTACTCTTCCATGTAAATTACACATGGCACATAAAACTGACATGTCGTCACTTGATTGGTTTCCTGACAAATCACAACCTGAATTTCCGATAATAGCCCTCATCACCACTATCCAACACCTCACTCTCTCTTCTCACGAACACGAGTGAAAAAATCAAAACATAAGCAACGGAAAATGAAAAACCGAATGCAAAATAAATAAAATAAAACCCCTAGAGAGAGAAAACTCACTCTATCTCTCTCCCCCTCTCGATCCAGTTTCAGTTCTTCCCTAAACCTAGATCTATACATACAATTCTTTTATCTCTATTTATCTGAACCTCCCTTTTTCTTTCTATACACACCACGTGTCCATAGAGGATTGAATTTTCAGGGGGTGATGGCGTCGTATATAAAGGGGGTGAACAGATCGGCCTCGGCTGCTTTCGCGCCGGAGGGACCGTACATGGCGGCGGGGACAATGGCCGGGGCGGTGGATCTGCAGTTCAGTTCCTCCGCTAATCTCGACATCTTTGAGCTTGACTTCGTGTCCGACGATCGTCAGCTGATCTTGGCTGGCACGGTCCCCAGCTCCGAGCGCTTCAATCGGATTTCCTGGGGAAAAGGTCCCGCTAACTCTGAAGAGTTCCCACTTGGCCTAATTGCCGGTGGCCTGGTAGATGGCAACATTGGCCTTTGGAATCCCAATTCCCTGATCTGGTGAATTTTTGTGCCCGGATTCTCAGTTTTTTTTTTTTTTGTATAATTGAATTTCTATTCGTCCTGCTATTTCTTTTTTTATTTGACGAGTGTTGGAGGGAGTGAATACGAATGTTGATTTTGTTTCATTAGCTAAAGATTGCAAATTCTGATAATTGCTTGCTTGTATCAATATTCTGATGATGTATGCAAATACGTTGTTTTTGAATTTGAGTATCCATTACTCATGCATTTGATATTTGATAATTACGGATTTGCTTTCCTGCTCTGTATCGAAAATGCAAGAAAATATAGCTTTTAGCGCACTATAATTATTTATCGAATCATATGCAGCTGATAATTCATATATTATCTCATAAACATAACGCACTTGATGATTGCTGCCTAAAATTCTACAGAAATGTGAAAATTTTATATATTATGACTGTTGAAGGGGGGATCACTTATGTCGATTGAATTGAACTGGAATTTCCGCAGCAATTCCTTTTAAGTAGGGGCTCAACGGCATACATTATTTTGAAGGAGATTGTTTATAGAATTTTCAATTTTAGTTGCATGATCAGATGATCTAATCCCGTCCTTTCTTATTTTTTCATCTGTTCGTCTTTTCTATATTTTGGTTACATTAATTTGAACAAATGAGTTCTTTTCATTTGGTTCATATTTCCTCTCTTGTTAATTATTTTTGTATACTTTAAACACTGTAAGATTAGTTATTTATTCCAGTACAATTTAACGGCATGCAGAAACAATTTTTTCTGAGCTGCCTTTTTCGACTTTAGAATTGTCATGTTTTCATGTATCACAAGAGACAGGGTATTCTCATACTTCTCTTTTGGTAGAATGTGCCTCCTTCATTTGTGCACTATGTTGGTAATGATTAGCACTCTGATTTTATTTTCCATTTCTCTGTTCTACACCTCCCCAATTAGAATAGGAGAAAGTTATTCTTAGATGAACCAATGTACTGAGTCTCTTCAAAATTTTGCTGAAATCACAAATTTGGATTTTTATATTGCACGACTGCTGATTATTCTGCAGCTGTTTTTAGATTTTCTTGGATAAGTAAGATAATTCTCGCTTTCTTAAGGTCTTAATTCCCTTTTTTTGGTATGCTTCTCTTAGTTCTGACACTAAAAAGGGTTCTGAGACAAGTGAAAGTGCTTTGGTTGGCCAACTTTCAAAACATAGAGGGCCTGTAAGTGTCTTCCTTTTTGTATTGTGCATGCTTCAAGCATTTTCACTGTTTTTTTATTTATATTCCTATTTGATGGGCAGTGGTAGAATGATATGTTTTAACTTGCCTCTCTCTTCAGGTTCGCGGATTGGAGTTTAATGTTCTTTCTCCAAACCTCCTTGCTTCTGGGGCTGATGAAGGTGAATTATATATATGGGATGTTGCAAAACCATCAGAACCAAGTCATTTTCCTCCTCTAAAGGTATGAAACAATGTACCTATGGAAATTCTGGTGAATGTTATAATGTCGATTATTCATAGAACTGTACACATGAAGTCTGATGCAGGAAATCCTTTTCCTCTGATTGAGTTTATAAATCGACATGGATGCTAAATATTTGAGAAGTGAACTAATGATGCCAACTGTCATTGCTTCCTACAGATTTCCTTGCCAATCTGTGATCTCCACATCTAACATTTCTATGCACAATTCTTAAATTCAATTTCTTCCTGTTCATGTCTACATTGTTATTTGGGAGGAAAAAAAATCAAGTAGAGATTTCAAAAAGATATATTGTAAACTAGTAGTCGTCGTGCGCGTTTGGGACTCCGTCAATCTATCAGTTTATCCTACTCCAAATTTTTTTCCCCTCTTTTTAGGGGTGGGGTGGGGTGGGGTGAGGTTCTGGAAGAAAATAATTATGTTCTTAAGAAGATCTACATCATTAAAGAATGTTAAAACCCTTGAAGATAGATAGAGAAATTGGTTCATGGCTAAGCTGGTGTTTTATAATATTCTGGGTGCAATGACCGAGTTTAATTATTAAAAAAAATTACTACTTTAGCTTGGAATTCTGGTACATCTAATGGGCACCATCAAAGTTAAGTTCTTGTTATGTGTATGTAATTTTTACTCGATAAGAAGGCATGGCTCTGGTCCAAATAGTTACAATTGAACTTGGTGGACAAATAATACAAAACAGAAATAAAGCAACTTCTGATATCCTACTGCAACCTGTGCAATCCAAGTTCAACAACTGTCCAGGATGAGGGCCTCAACAATTTGTTCACATGTCGATTGCTAGAAACCCTTATCTATTGACTTCATAATCACAAGCACACACTAAAAAATATAAGAGAATGGGAGAAGCAGTTTGGCTCTTGCATTAGTCGTATACCGTGTGAATGTATCTCGACTTCTTAGAACGTAGACCTTCACTCTGAGGTGTTCTATTTTCTTTCTCCTCCTAAATGAAATAACTATTTTCGGGAAACTGAAAATAAATAATCTAATTATAATAATCATTTATGTGGAAACATTACAGTCGGTTGGGGTATTAAAAAGTTGGGCATTAAAAGCTTGCTTACCATCTATTTTGTCTCAAAGAGGGTTCTCAGTTTAGTCTGTAAAGGAAGATTTATTAGCATGCCTGCAACTATTTTGGAGATCATATTCTGTGATCTTATTCGTGCAAGATGGGTCTTATTCTCTGTGCCATTAACATTTTTTCATGAAAAGATGAGGTGACAACATAATCAATGACTATTAATTGCTTTTTACTATATGCTATTTAAAGAATTATTGCTAGTTCTGCTAGCCTGGAGGAGGAGCTTGTTGATTTGCAATCTTTACTTATATTACAAGTCAAGAATTATTTCCCTCATATTCTCGTCACTGTTGGAAGAAGATATGAAGTTCATTGTAAATCTTTTTCTTCGTAGGAATTGTAACCGTTTTCATAGTCACCTATAACCAGTTGATTATATTTCAATGATAGAGTTTCCTGTCCGTTTCTCAACAAATTTTTTATCTTTTTCCCTTTGACGAATAAGACTAACTGTGTACTTATGGACTTCAACATCATCTCTGATGTATTGTGTAATTGATGTACAAATTCATGGAAGTCTCTTTTGATTAATTTGTAGTAGCCTCTGACATTGGAATTCTAAACTATCTGCAACACTTTAGTTAGTCTGACTTATTCCGATTATCCTTCCATATGGGATAACCAACTGCCATTTTTTTCAGTACCCAAATGGAAAAATGAAGGGAAGTATAAGTGGCAATTTGACTAGCAAAGTAAACATGTTCTGTTCATTTAATTTTAAGCATGGGAATGTGCTAATCTTTCAAAGGCCGATGGGCTCAATTAATTAACATCCCTCTGTGCTTGAATTTGCTCTCCATACTTAAGTTTTGCATGCTGCTTCTTTTGTTATTGATTATGCATGTGACATCTACACGAGGAAACTCAGTTGGCTCTTTGTCACAGGGTAATGTATCAGCTACTCAAGGTGAAATTTCATATTTGTCCTGGAATAGCAAGGTTCAG
>CAIGRN010081729.1:0-23122 GCA_903798345.1 Fraxinus anomala
GATGAATATTAGTAGCACCAAATATAATATCGTCAACATAAACTTGAACACTGATCGTATCGTTCTTTTGAGTTTTAACAAAAAGAGTGGTATCCGCTTTTCCAATTGAAAACCCATTTGAAATTAAAAATTTACTCAATTGTTCGTACCAAACCCCAGAAGTTTGTTTTAGACCATAGAGAGCTTTTCGAAGTTTGAAAACATAATCCGGATGTTTGTAATTTTTAAAATTGGGTGGTTGTTCAATAAACACTTCTTGAATAAAATCATTAGGAAAATACTTTTAACATCCATTTTGATAAAGAGTGAATTTTTTATGACAAGCAAATGTAAGAAGCATGCGGATTGATTCTTATCTAGTCACTGGTGCAAATGTTTTTTCAAAATCGATGCCTTCTTCTTGATTGTAACATTGTGCCACTAATTTAGCCTTGTTATGCACAATTATTCCGTCTTCAACACGTTTATTTCTAAACACCCATTTAGTACCGATGACGGTTTGATCATTTGGTCTTGCGACTAAATCCCAAACATGGTTTCGTTCAAATTGATTTAGTTATTCTTGTATAGCTAGAATCTAAAATTTATCAAACTTGGCCTCTTTGAAGTTTTTCGGTTCAATTTGTGAAATGAATGCATAACTACTTCAATGATTTTTAGTAGAAGCTCTAGTAGTAATACCTTTTGATGGATCACCAATGATTAGTTCTTTAGGATGAGAAGAAACAAACTTTCATTCTTTTGGTAGAGATAAGTCATTTTGGACTTCAGTTGGCTCTTTTTCGTTTTGTTGAACATTTTCTCCTTTTTGATTTTTATCTTGTGGATCTTCGTTGTATTGATCTTGAATAGTCATTTGTTCGAATAGAGTTTCCAACCCCACATCAAAATCAATACATTTCTCCCGATCAAGAGAGTTAGTTTCATCGAAAGTGACGTGCATGGATTCTTCAACGGCTAGAGTTCTTTTGTTGAAAACTCAATAAACTTTACTAGTCGATGAATAGTCTAGAAAAATTCCAACGTCGGATTTTAAATCAAAATTTCCCAAGTTTTGTTTTGTATTCAAGATAAAGCATTTGCACCCAAAAAACTTTGAAATAACCGATATTGGGAATTCTATTTTTCCAAAGTTCATATGGAGTTGGTTTTCTTTTTACTAATTAAAACTCTATTAACAATATAGCAAGTGGTGTTAACGGTTTCAGTCCAAAAATATTTTGGCATGCTATTTTCATTTAGCATGATCCTAACAATTTCTTGCAATATGCGATTTTTTCTTTCTACTACACCATTTTGTTGAGGAGTTCTAGGAGCCGAAAAATTATGTTCATATCATTTTCTTTACAAAAATTATCAAAAACAATATTGTCAAATTCTCCACCATAATCATGAGGAGTTTTAGGAGCCGAAAAATCACGTTCATATCCATTTTCATTGCAAAATTCATCAAATGAGAGATTATCAAATTCTCCACCATGATCATTTCTAGTGGTTGTAATAGAGTATCCTTTTTTATTTTGAACCTTTTTGCAAAAATGTTTAAAGGTTTTTATTGCTTCATCTTTAAGATTTAAGAAAAAAAAAATCCAAGTAAATCTAGAGAAATCATTAATAATAATGAAATCATAGTATTTTCCACCTAAACTAGCAGTTTTTGATGGTCCAAAAGATCAATGTGAAGTAATTGTAGTTGATTAGTGCAATTTGGGTTTAAATAAACTTTTTACTTGTTTACCAAATTGACATGCATCGTAAATTTTGTCTTTTTCAAACTTCAAATTTGATAGACCTTTGACAAAATCATTTTTTGGAAGTTTTTGAAAGGAGATCCATGCCAACATGACCTAATCTTCTATGCAATAGCCAAGTATCATATTTCAAACTCACTAAATTTTTTTCATCATTTTCAAAATAGATATTTATGATTTAAATATCTTTGTTTCGACTTCTTATAAACAATACCTACTTAGATATAGCATCATTAATGAGACTTTAGAATAATCGAATTTAATATAATAGTCTTTATCATATAATTGACTAATACTAAGTAAATTATGTTTGAGGTTATCTACCAATAATACATTTTCTACGGAAAGGGAGAGATGATTACCAGTGCATCCAATTCCGATAATTTTTCCTTTTGCATTGTCTCCAAATGTGACATGACCTTCATCATTCCTTTTGAAATTCGATAGTAAAGTTCTATATCCGGTCATATGCTTTGAACACCCGCTATCCAAGAACCATTTGCTCGTTATCTTCTTCAGTACCTACTATAGTAATTCAACTTTTGATTTTTGGTACCCATACAAGTTTGGGTCCTTGGTAGTTAGTTTTAGTGGATCTTCGAGTCCACTTGTTTTCAAAGTGTGGCTTCTTTTTGGTTAGATAATTGTAGGTAATATGTTCATCCTTGCTGTAAAAGTTACAAGTCGTTTTTGAGGGAATTGTATTTAAGGTATTACAAATAAATTTTTGAGAGATTTTTATTTCAAAAATTGTTTATATCCAATGCCTCATTTATCAAAAAACGGATTTTTGATCACCGAGTATTAAATCAAAATTCTTCTTTCCCTGAGTGAATTTAAAAATAATTTTTGTCAAATCTTCAACATTTTCTTTCAAAAAACAATTTTCTTTATATAATAAATCATAATCAATATTTTCCTTTTTAGTTTCCAAAATTTTCTCCATTTTACTTTTTAATAATTTATATTTCTTTTTAAGAATAGAATGACTAAGGGCGAATTTTTCAAATTCTTTTAAAATTTCATCATAAGAGGAAGATAACTCATCATATGAAAATTTTTCAATAAAATTTACCTCATCATCGATTGCCATGAATCACATGTTGGCGATTTCTTCTTGACTTTCATTCTCATCACGATCATCACCGTCGCTTTCATCTCATATTGCTTGGAGTGCCTTTTTCTTAAAATTTTTCTTTTTGTTTGAACATTCGATTCTCTTGTGACCGGATTATCACAATCATAGCAAATAGTTTTCTTACTTCTTTTTTTGCTTTTTTCTTCTTTCTTTTGAAACTTTCGATTATTTTGAAAGCCTCTCCATTTTTTGACAAGAAGCATAAGATCATCAAACTTTTCATCACTCATATGCTCACTTGTAGTTCCTTCTTCAATTGCCAATTTGAGAGCAATCTGACGCCAATGAGGCTCTTTTGATTCTTCTTTGCTCTTCATCGTTTTCTCCTTGGTTTCGACGTTGTTGAGCTCGTATGTCATCAGAGTTTCAAAGAGTTCATCCAAATGATAAGTATTGATATCTTTAGTGTTTTCTATCAACATTCTTAATGAGCTCCAATCTTCCGAAAGTGACATAAGCATTTTACTTACAAGCTCACCTTTAGTAAATTTACGATAAAAGACTTTGAGGCCATTAACAATATCAGTGAAGCGAGTAATCATGTCAACAATGAGTTCGTCTTGTTTCATAAAGAAATTTTCAAATTTATTGACCAAAAGATTAATCTTGGTTTCTTTTACCTTACTTTGTGCCAACGTCAGTGACTTCTAAAGTATGCCATATATCATATGCGGAGTGATATGTACTAATACAATTAAACTCATTTTTATCTAAAGCACAATAAAGTAGGTTTTTGGCTCTACCATTCAGACAATTTTCTTTTATCATCTTCATCATATTCCTCTTTAGGTTTAGGAATAGATTGATCGGATTTTCCATCAATTTTAATAATCTTGGTAGGCACGTAAGGACCATATTCAATGACTTCCCAAATATTATAATCTACTGATTGAATGTAAATCATCATTCTAGCTTTTCAATAATTATAATGTGTGTCATCAAAGAAGAGAGGTCGATTTGTGGAATACCCCTCTGGATTTTGAAGATTGTTGTGGTTAGCCATTGCTCGAGATTGTAAAATTGTAATTTTAAAATAAGCTCTTCGCTCTGATACCAATTGATAGCCAAAGAATAGCTAACCAAGATAATGATGAATTTGTTTTTAACACTTTTTAGAAATTTTAATCTAAAATTAAGCACGTAAAAACTAGACAGATTAATTCAAGTAATAAGCACGAATATAAAAGTAATAAGTAAAGAGGGATAGCAAATGCAAACGATATAATTATGGAGGTTTGATCCAACGCAATGATCTACGTCATTCGTTACCAAACTATCCGGCACGAGTAAGGTCAATTTCACTATGTTGATTGACTTGTGGTACAATCCAACCTTTTACAAAGTTTTCGATAACTTACAACCAAGGTGCATCGGTTCTTATACAACGTTGAGCTTTACGAAACCTCAACACGACCCACAAGTTTAATGAAAATTGATTTTACAAGTTGAAACTTCTCTCTTAATAAGTGATATGATCACAATTAAGTACAAAGAGAGAAATAAGCTAACATTTTAATAAATAGCAATAAATGAAGTTCGAGTGTTAGGTATGAAAAACTTTGATGTGTAGAATGATTTTCAAAAGTTAATTTGATCAATAGTTTTTCAAAATAAAAATGATTTTATGATAATAAATGAGATGAGAAATCAAAACAATTTTGCTCAAAGAATCTCACTTGAATGCTCTTAAGTTGTTATAATAAATGGCAAGTGAGTTAATATTTATAGCAGTTGAAAACATAAAAAAAATTTTTGAACCGGATGATCATCCGTACGTCAGGAACAGTACCGGACAACTGAAAATAGCTGTTGCAATTCAGAATTAGAACGGTAGATTTTTCGACCGTTGCGGCCGAACCGGACGTCCGGATGACCAGAACTTTGGCCCTTCATTTTTTTGTTTTATTTGCAATCGATGAGTTTTTTTGCAAAACGTTTTTACTTGATTTTTCAAAGTAAGTGATGCTAATAGGATTGAAAATTAAGTTGAAATTCTTACATTTGAAATTTTTTTTTTTTCAAACGTTTAATGAAGTGAATTTTTATCGTGCATAAACAAATTCGTCACTTGAGCTTTTCAATGAGTCATTGTTAAAGATTAAAGTATTTTACTTTTACAAGTGAGTTCAAATATATAGTTCTAATATCTTCGATTGTTTTGGCGTGAGTGCATGATTTGTTGCTCGATTTTAAATTTAANACTTGAGCTTTTCAATGAGTCATTGTTAAAGATTAAAGTATTTTACTTTTACAAGTGAGTTCAAATATATAGTTCTAATATCTTCGATTGTTTTGGCGTGAGTGCATGATTTGTTGCTCGATTTTAAATTTAACGCAAGTGCTCGATTTGTCTCCGATTGTGAATGCTCGATTTTCACCTTGAGCTTTCTTGATCGTCACCTTCACGTCCTTTGGTAGTAATTATTTTGTCTTGAATTTGATCAAGTTTTCAACATGTAAAAATGAAGACTCAAATACAAATATTAGAGATAAAAATACTTTGTTTGTTATAATCAAAACACAAGATCAACTATAGGTCAACAAATTGATTAATGAAATGAGACTATTTAGGCAAGCACATGGTGACTTTGGATGTTTATGTGTTGTAGTGATCGTCATAGAATGGCTCCTAGTAATTTTTTTTCCTCATTTTACATACTTTGTTATGTTATGAGCTTTTCAATGAGTCATTGCTAAAGATTGAAGTATTTTACTTTTACAAGTGAGTTCAAATATATAGTTCTAATATCTTCGATTGTTTTGGCGTGAGTGCATGATTTGTTGCTCGATTTTGAATTTGACGCAAGTGCTCGATTTGTCTCCGATTGTGAATACTCGATTTTCACCTTGAGCTTTCTTGATCATCACCTTCACGTCCTTTGGTAGTAATTATTTTGTCTTGAATTTGATCAAGTTCGCAACATGTAAAAATGAAGACTCAAATACAAATGTTAGAGATAAAAATACTTTATTTGTTATAATCAAAACACAAGATCAACTATAGGTCAATAAATTGATTAATGAAATGAGACTATTTAGGCAAGCACATGGTGACTTTGGACGTTTATGTGCTGTAGTGATCGTCATAGAATGGCTCCTAGTAATTTTTTTTTTCTCATTTTACATACTTTGTTATGTTACGTTTATGTGCTGTAGTGATCGTCATAGAATGGCTCTAGTAATTTTTTTTTTCTCATTTTGCATACTTTGTTATGTTATATAATTCAGATTTTAGTTTACATAACACACGTCTATTTTATTTTCTCTTTGCTTTTGTACAGATGAATGCTGGATGTGTTATGGTAGTAGTGCACCAAACCTACAAATACTTGCAATTCGAGTATTAAGTCAAACATGTAGTTCTTCAGGCTGCGAGAGAAATTGGAATATGTTTGAACATATTCATTCTAAAAAGAGAAATAGACTTGAGCACCAAATGCTTAATGATCTTATTTATGTTCACTACAATTTAAGATTGCAACAATGATAATGTTATTTAAATAAAAATTTTCATACTTTTGTGATTTTTTTTGATTTTAAGATTTTGCTTTTTTACTAGAATTATATTTTCAATATTTGTAAATTGGATAATAAATTTTGTTTAGGAATTACTTCAAGAGTCGAAATTATGATCCTATCAACTTTGAAAGGTTTGGCATTTACAGCAATTGGGTGTTAGATGAGGAGCCACCGAATTTGATAGATGATGAGTTGGAGACATTTAGTCGTGATTTAGGTGCATGTACTATACAACATGATCAAAATTATGGTAATTTTTTGACTCGTGCTATTGTTTCTTCTTTTTATTAAAGTATTTATGATGTAAAGTTTAAATTTAAAGCTATTTTTCAGATGAGTTACATTTTGTTGATATTGATCTTGATTGTGATGGAAATGATAATAGAAGTGATACAAACAATAGAAATGAAGATTTTAGTACGACTAAAACTCCATTATTTGTACAAGGTGAATGAATTAAAGAATTTATGCCTAATACCCCAGCAGGATGTGCTCCAACTTTTCTTAATTAAGAAAATATTGACTTATCTTAAATAATTTACTTTGTTAATATGTTCTTTATCCATAAATGACTTTTAAATGATGTAATTATTTTTGCAAGCATATTTTTATAGCATATGAAGTTATCTTCTTGAACTTTGTTAGATAAAGTATTTTTTTTAATCATTGATTGTTGTTTTTATTTTTTCAAATGCATATTTGACTACATATGATTGAGAATTTGTGAAAATTTGGGTCACATATCGATATTTAGTTAACAAAATAATATGAGGTTAATTTAGTTATTGGTAAAAAATGGTAAAAATTTTATTGTTCAATGAAAATAATTTATATTATACTTGACAGGTATTGACCTGCCGGTTGAACCACTAACTTATTGACCTGTTACATTGTCTGGGTCAGTGTCAGGATTGAGTCTGACAACTATAATGGTAAGTGTTAGTTTGATCTTTAGAAAGTCAGATTTTGTGTTGAAAAGACCATGATTCCCTTATTAAAATTGATCATAGGTTTAGAAAAAAAAATAGAAGAAAAGAAAAGAGAAAAGTAAATTGATTGTTCCCTTGCTATCCCCTAAAAATAATGTTATTTAACACTACTGGTATTGCAACACCAATTTAGGTGGCGTTTAGTGATAGGTTAAATGAAAAGTAGAATTAAGCGATTCATTTAATTATATCTTTCATTTAATGTCATATCAGTGTCGCCTAGACATGCGTTTTAATATCAATAGGGTTAAATAACATTACTTATCTTCTAAAGAAACTGCTAAGAGCCACCACCACGATCTATCTCCGTCTTCAACACATTGGTTATCATCTTCTCCGTTGCCATTAACGTTAACACCATCTCCACTAACATCCTCTACCACCTTGCTGCACCAAAAAACATCTCCAAATTCGTATTTGTACAATAAATAGGATTCAAAATGTTAATCACGAACAATGTTCAAAAATGCGCTCATATGCTTCATATAGGTCCGCATATGCTTGGGACATTTACGAAAGGCCCCACATATGGTGTACATGCATGATAATGTGGTCAACATATTTTGTTGATTGCATATGCACACTTAAACATCAAAATATGCATATATTTGTGTAAAAAATTGTGTCAAAATTAGCCTAGTAAAGCTTATCTCATTTTATAACTTTAAAAAGGTAAATTGAACCCAACAAAGATTAAATTAACCTCAATCACCCAAACCTATTAATTATATTGTGCAATATGTAGGGTTTTGATATTTAAAAAAATCAAAACAATTTTTTTATAGAGTTGCAATCTATCTACGTTGATCTCGAGCTTCTTTCTTTCTTTTACCTTCCTCTAGTTTTACTAGCAAATGATGCTAGTAATGCATAATCTTGGATTATTGATGGCTGTGATCATGAGGCAGAGGTTGCCAATGATATCTTACCATCTAAAAGAAGTAATAGAAAATCTCTATCTCAATTAAGAGAGTTTGATGAAAATAATTTTACATTGGATGACTAGGAAGATGACTTGGATGAAGAATGAGAGATTGAATTGGTATTTGATAAAGATTTATACAAGATTTAAGGTGTCATTAAGTTGATATTCATGTCTAATCTAATTTTAGGAATTGACTACTAAGTAATTGTAGTATTCATGTTTTTTAGCAAAGTATTTTTGTTGAAAATTTGAAGAACATGTATAAAATACAAGTAATCGTAGTTTTTATGATTTTGAGTAAGACGTTTTTTTTTTTTTTTTTTTAAATTCTAAGAATATGTATAAATTTCAAAAAATGCATAATTTTGTCTATTTATTATTTTAGAATATTAAAAATAATATTAAAATTTGAAAATGCATGATTACGCATATGCTTGTAATATTTAATATTCGACCGAAATGCATTATCACACACTAAGCATTTTAGAACTTTGATCACAAGATTGTAGTTCAATTAAAATAACCAGTTCAACAATTTTACAATATCCCAACCCAATAATCCATAGCCGAAAACTCAAATATAAGATATTTTATATTTTAAAGAGTCAATCTTAAAATTATGTTTCAAGAGACTCTTTGAAAACATTTTAATTTAAAGAGTTAGCTTAACTATCCAAATTTGAGGAGCTAAACCCACTATCTACAATTAAATGAATTCAAAGTATTTCAATTTTTAATAAAAGAAAATAATATAATAATTTGAAGGGAAAATGATGAAAATAAAAGATAGAAAGAAATAATAAATATTTTTTGAAAATAGTAAAATTAAATATTAAATATAAAGAGCTGAAATATATGAAAATTTTCTCTCTCTAAATTTTTAAATATTTTTTAAATTATAGAATATACACTAAAAAAATAAAAAGTCTATAATTGCAACCTTGCCTAGATATTGTCCTCACGAAATGAACAGCTCAAAATTATTGAACGTGACAGAAAAAGATAAGATAAGATAAAATAAAATGAATCCAAACATTTTTGGACCCATTGCTGTCAGGACAAAGCAATAAACTGTAGAAACCTATTTAAAAAATGAGAAAAATGTTGAACCAATAAAAATGATAAACGTGACCAACTAGGAAAACATCTTGGGCATTTCAACTTCTAGGTTTACAGAGATTATTTAGCTCCACCAGAATTATAATCTCATTTTAAGTGACGATATTAAATGATAAGTGAAATTAAAATAAATAGATCATTTAATTCTACGTTTCATTTAACATATCATTCAGAGTCAGATAACTTGGAATTATAGTCCTAGTGAAGCTAAATAACATTATTTTTACACAAACTTTTGCTTTACTTCAATTCAACATCAAACCTATATTTTTTGTTGCAATTTGGCAAATTCATTCTCTAATAATTACGAAAAGTAATAAAATTTGTAACTTGGGCAACACATTCGTGACATGACATGTGAATTAAGATGATTCATAACTCGATATGTGAATTAAGATAAGTCAGAACAAACATAAAACTCGTTAGCTTAGCACGGGAATCTTAAGCTTGCTTCTAAAAGCTTGAATGTTGCATGTCGTTGGCGGATGATGTAACAACATACATAATGCAAGCTACAACCTGCAATTAAAAATATATATATATAATTGAAAAAAATAGAATTTTCATTAGAAAAAGGAAAAGTTCAAGGTAGCTCAACCGATTATCATACCTAATTGACCTCTTCATTCTAAACTGGCATCTTCTTTTCTTCTTACAAGGTGCTTTTCCTTTTATTTTTTATTTTTTTTAATTTTTACGAAATTGGTTCTTGCTTTGTCTCGCTAATCCAACTCAGTGATTACGTGTTACTATCCTCCAAGAAATTGAATAACTTGGAGAGAGTATTCATTTTGCGTTGCAAATAACAATATATAGTGTAAAATAAACCAGGTGATCAAATTGAACAAAAATATAAGTTTTGTGTTCAAATTGAAACAAATTGAAGTGGGGTGACCACTAGTGCCACTTCCACATAACCACCAGCCAATAAATATTAGAAACGTGGCCCAATAAAGACGCACCAATCCAATTTCTTCGCCTATTACAGTATCCTTATCTGTATTTATATGCGAGAGAATACGCACGCATTTGTCTCCTCCTCCACTCCACTCTCTTAGGAAGCAGAAAACAAAAATGAGGTCTTTTTCTTCTTCCTTCTGCTTCCTCTCTCCGTTAATGGCGTTTATCTCTCTCTTCATCCTCTCTCTAATTCTCCTCCCATCTGCACTCTCAACGGACGGCCTAGAAACCTTCGTCATCCACGTGGCAAAGTCTGCCAAGCCCCATATTTTCTCCACCCACCACCATTGGTACTCCTCCATCGTCCGATCTGTTGACACCCCTCATCACCCTTCCAAGATTCTTTACACCTACAGCCGCGCCGTGCAGGGATTCTCTGCTCGGCTCACCGTTGAACAAGCCGCTAAGATCCGCCATGTACGTGGGGTTCTCTCTGTAATACCTGACAAGCCAAGGTATTTACATACTACTCATACTCCACGCTTTCTTGGCCTAGAGGATTCTTTTGGGCTCTGGCCCAATTCTGATTATGCTGATGATGTGATTGTTGGTGTGCTTGATACTGGGATTTGGCCGGAACGGCAGAGTTTTTCCGATGAAGGGCTTTCGCCGGTTCCAGAAAAATGGAAAGGTAGTTGTGTGGTTACCCCGGATTTCCCAGCAACAGCTTGTAACAAGAAAATTATTGGAGCCCGAGCTTTTTATTTAGGCTACACAGCTTCTCGTGGTACAACGATGGAAGAGTCTAATGAGTCGAAGTCTCCAAGGGATACAGAAGGCCACGGAACTCACACTGCATCCACAGCAGCTGGATCTAGAGTGACGAACGCTAGCCTTTTCGGGTATGCGAAAGGGGAAGCTAGAGGAATGGCTATCAAGGCTAGAATAGCCGTGTATAAAATTTGCTGGGCATCTGGGTGTTACGATTCGGATATTTTAGCAGCAATGGATCAAGCTATTGAAGATGGTGTTGATGTGATTTCGCTTTCAGTTGGTGCTAATGGTTATGCACCGCCTTATGATTATGATTCGATTGCGATTGGAGCTTTCGGTGCAGCCGAACATGGTATTGTCGTTTCGTGCTCTGCCGGGAATTCCGGCCCTGATCCGTATACAGCGGTGAATATTGCTCCGTGGATTTTGACAGTCGGTGCTTCCACTCTAGACCGGGAGTTTCCAGCTGATGTGATTCTCGGTGATGGGAAGATTTATAGTGGCGTTTCGTTGTACTCTGGCGAGGAGCTAAGCGATGAGTTGCTGCCCTTGGTTTATGCTGCGGATTGTGGGAGTAAATATTGCTATTCAGGTAGCCTCGATTCTGCAAAAGTGGCCGGAAAAATCGTGATATGCGATCGAGGAGGCAACGCTAGAGTTGAGAAAGGAAACGCTGTCCACGTCGCTGGTGGTGCTGGAATGATAATGGCCAATTTAGCTGATTCTGGTGAAGAACTTCTGGCTGATTCGCATTTCATCCCGGCGACTATGGTGGGACAAATCGCGGGTGACAAAATTCGAGCTTATGCACGCTCTGATCCGATGCCAACTGCCACTATTAAGTTCAGGGGGACTGTTATCAGCCGCTCACCGCCTGCACCTCGTGTTGCTTCATTCTCGAGCCGTGGCCCTAATTACCGGACGGCGGAGATTCTGAAACCGGATGTAATTGCACCGGGAGTGAACATTCTTGCTGGATGGACGGGGTACATTGGCCCGACAGATTTGGAGACGGACAAAAGGAAAGTTGACTTCAATATCATTTCTGGCACTTCAATGTCGTGTCCTCACGTCAGTGGCTTAGCCGCCCTGCTGCGGAAGGCCTATCCCAAGTGGTCGCCGGCTGCAATCAAATCTGCTTTAATGACGACAGCGTACAACTTGGATAACTGCGGTGGCAATATTACCGACCTTGCAACTGGAAAAGAGTCAACCCCATTTGTTCATGGTTCGGGACACGTGGATCCTAACCGAGCATTGAATCCCGGGTTGGTTTATGACTTGGGTTTGAGTGATTATCTTGGATTCTTGTGCTCTATTGGGTATGATTCAAGAAGGATTTCTGTTTTCACAACTGCTTCGGTGGATTGTGATGCAATTAGTTTGGGAGCTCCTGGAAACCTGAATTACCCTTCATTTTCAGTGGTTTTCCATGGTGAAAACAGTGTGGTTAAGTACAAGAGAGTGGTTAAGAATGTGGGGAAAAAGTCGAATCCTGTGTACGAGGTGAAAGTGAATGCCCCACCGAATGTGGAGGTGAGCGTTTCGCCTAGTAAGCTGGTGTTCAGCGAGGAGAACGATTCACTAGCGTACGAGGTTACATTTATGAGCGGTGTTGGAGTGGAGGAAGTTGGCAGCGGTCCAAAGGCAGCATTTGGATCAATTGAGTGGACCGATGGTGTCCACCTTGTCAGGAGCCCGATTGCAGCGTCATGGCAGCTGAGTTCCACGGTGTCGATGTGATCTTGGTGGTGAAATTTTCACTTTCATTCTCTTTCATCAATTCTGTTGTAAAATAAGGTTAGAATGAGCAGGGCATCAAGAATGTGTATCGTGATTGAACTGATAATCCTCTTCAGGTTTACAAGATTTCTTTTGCCCAAGTTTGATGGCCAAGTGGAAAAAGCCCTTGCAAGCAATAATATAAATCTGAATTGCAATGTTTTAACTTATTTGACTGCTTGGTGTACATATGTGGAATGCTAAATGCACTTCACAATTGGTGTGTATTTTACATGCCAAGAGGACTTGATGATGTGAAATTTTGATGCTTCTTGTTTTAATGCATCTTGATTCGAACCAATAACCCCCTCTCTTATATACTCGGAGATTCTATAATCCCTTCGATCCTTTTCCAGCAATGAATGTTCGCCTATACTGGTGCAAAATGCCACACGAGTAAAATCTTGTGCTTACAAGTAAGCCAATTCAAGATTTCAATATCTCAAGTTGCTTCATTTTCTTGGAGCTTTTAATTTAGAATCAAATGAACTTTTAGACGGTCAAGGGCATGTGCCTGCTAGGAATATGGCAACCTTATGTCTCGATTCTTGGGGACGTTGGCTGTTGAAGTGTCTAAACTAAAAGTCTAAGTGACTGATTTCAAACGAAGTGAAAATTTTGCTAGTTGGGTAGACCAACCTGTGAAGGTTTTGGCAAATACAGTAAATCAACAAAAGAAGGAAAAACAATTTTCAATTTAGTTTAACTTTTCTGGTGATGATTGTCAATAATTGGTAAACAACTTGAGTTATTTAACAAACAATGTTCCAATGAAGTAAGATTAGTAGAAATCCGTCTCTGGCTCTATTTTAGTTAATGTCAGCCAACAAAGGATAGAAAGAAACTCTTCTACCCACAGAGTTGCCAGTGCCCGTAACTATCTGTTAAAAAACATAATTCCAAGCAACTCGGAATGGAGTCCATAGCTGCTGAAATGCACAGACAGCTGAATAAAAGCATTACCTAGAGATCAAAGCCACCGGCTGATGCAGTGAAAATGGAAGGCATGATTACAGACACCTAAACTACAATAATCCAAAAGCAATACGAAAAATAAAGGCGTGAATGGCCAAAAATAAGGGTATATGAGACATTCCAAAACTCTCATAAGACCTATTCATCTATCAAACATTCAGAGTCAAATAAGTCAACTCCTCTTTACATGGCTGGCTGTCTGCATATATGTAGAAATAGAAATCCAGCAGGACAGGTTTTTGTGAAATAAACTTCAACCTGCTTTTTAACTCGTAAAATTATCCATTTCCCTTAATAACAACGATAATTGTGTTATAATTGTTCAAAACATAGTTTGGAACTTGGGCCTCAATTGGGCCAAATTTGTGGATGGAATTAGTGAATACACATTTTGGGAAATGAGACTTTGCCCATCTGATTGCAAGAGCAAAATAGTCATGCGATCGCATGGCTTGGACATGCAGAAATTGAGGCTTTATGCCTCAAGCCATGCGATCACATGGTTGATGCCCATGCAATCACATGGTTTTGAAAACTAACCGTTAATGCTAATTTTCAGTTTTGTTTCTTGTGCCTTTTGGTGAATGGATTTCAACATTCGACAAATTATTGGAACAATTTTGTGGTGTATGAATGAAAATCTATAAATAGAAGATTGATTTTCATTTCTAAAACAACCAACAAGAAGAAATCCATATTGCGCTATTCCAAATCATAAACAATTATATTCAAACTATTTCAAGTTTTCATTAAGTTCAATTTGAAGAAATGCTTGTACTTTGGTGTTCTTCATTATAGGCTCGATACAATCCTACAAACTATTTGCCGAAAATTCTTAAAAGCATTTGAAGAAGAAGCAAATATCGTTTGAGTACAGCGCTCTTAAACGTGTTCAAGTCTTGTAATCATTTTCATTTGGTGTTTCCCTTTTCATCTTCTCTTATTCTCCATTGTTGTCCAACAAATTTAAACGATATCTAATTGCGATGGAGACCGAAACTACACTAGCAACCATCAAGTTGATGAACCAGTACTTGGTTCGATTGGATAAGTTCGATGGAACTAACTTTACTTGGTGGCAAGATAAACTCAAATTCCTTTTGACGGCATTGAAGATATTCTATGTGCTTGGTCCTAGTTCGGCGCCAATTTATTAACCATCTGATGAAGATTCTGAAGAAGCATGAGCCAAAAGAAAGAAAAGACGAGGATAAATTGATTTGTTGTGATCATATTCTTAATGCCTTATTCAATCGTTTATACGATCTCTGAGCCAACACCACTTCGAAAAGGAAATTTGGGAAGCATTTAAAAATAAATACAAAGCTGGGGAGGAAGGTACCAAGAAGTTCTTAATTTCCAAGTACTTTAATTTTAAGATACTTGATAATGTACCACTTTTGCCTCAAGTACATGAACTTCAAGTTATTGTAAATAAATTGAAGGTTGTGAAAATCAAACTTCCAGAATCTTTTCAAGTATGAGCAATTATTACGAAATTACCTCCAACTTGAAAGGGCTATAGAAAGAAAATTCTTCATAACTTCGAGGATTTCTCTTTGGAAAACATTCAAAAGCATCTTCGAATCGAGAAAGAGGCACAAGATAAGAATGAAAGTTCAAATTGCCACCCGGTTAGACCGTAGGTTCAACGATTTACTTCACGGGCGAGGTCTCCGGTTCAACTCGAGCCATTTTTTTATGCTTTTCCTAGAGGTCTGAAGAAAGCTGCAATCAAGAGGATTAAGGCTTCTCTAAAGTCAATGTAGTGGATAATATTGATTGCTCCTATAAATACCAAAAGAAACTGAAGCATTTTGCTCCTAAAAATGATCAAAAGAAGTTTAAAAAAAGTCCAAAGGACCTTGGTACATTTGTGGAAAATCGAGACACTGTGCAAGAGATTGCAAGAATAAAAAGTAAACAAAGAGAGAAGAAAATGTGAACTATGTTGAAGAAATTATTGCTACGGTGATCAAATCAATGCAATCCAAAGCAAAGTTCTGGGTTGATGGTTGACATCTGCACAACAATCCATGTTTGTTATGATAAGTTACATTTCAAAACTTATCACGACATTGTCGATGGACAAAAGGTTCAAATGGAAAATGAAGGATGCTCTAAAATGATTGGCAAAGGAAACATCGATATCCGAGAAAGAAGATAACTTTGATCAATATTCTTCATGTACCATACATGAATAGAAACTTAGCAAGTGAGGTTTTTCGGGAAAAATCGAGAATAAAATTTGCATTTGAATCGAGTAAACTTGTATTAATCCGAAATAGGTATTTTGTTGGTAAAGGCTATTCGAGTGAAGGAATGATCAAATTATGTACTATTGATGATGATTCTAATAAAATTAAATCTTTTGCTTATATGATTGACTCCTTTCCTTTATGGCATGATAGATTGGTACATGTAAGTATTAGCAATATGAAAAGAATGGTTAAAAGTGGATTAATTTCATGTAAACTTGATAACTTAGATAAATGTGGAATTTGTATTAAATCTAAGATGACTAAAAAACCATTTCATAACATAGAAAGATCATCATGATTACTTGAATTTGTGCATTCTGATATTTGTGAATTAAATGGCATGCTAACAAGAGGAGTTAATAAATACTTTATTGCATTTTTTTACGATTGCTCTAGGTATACTTATGTGTATCTATTAAAACATAAAGATGAAGCATTTAATGTATTTAAAGTAGAAGTTGAAAATCAATTAGTGAGGAAAATAAAGACTCTTAGAAGTGATAGATATGGAGAATACTTCTCAATTGAATTCAACATATTTTGTGAATAAAACGACATTATACACCACTGTTTTGCACTACGTACACCTGAGCAAAATGATTTAGCAAAAAGAAAGAATAGAACATTCTTAAAAATGATTAATGCATATTGTTAAATGCTGAATTACCATTTAATTTATGGGGTGAAACCTTACTTTGTGCATGTAATATAGTAAATATGATTCATTTGAAAAAGAATAAGCTTACTCCATTTCAAATATGGAGAGGAAGGAAATCTAATATATGTTATTTCAAAGTGTGGGGGTGTCTTACTTATTGCAAAAATATGGAACCTACGAGAATCAAATTAAGTCTTAGAGATATTAAATTTGCTTTTGTAGGATATACCTCAAATAGTAAGGCCTATTGATTATTAAACTTATAATCCAATGTTGATGTTGAGTTTTTGGATAATGTAATGGCAATAAAATATTCTAAAAATGAAACTCAGGTAGACATTTTTTCTTCTAGAGAATTACAAGTAGAAACATCTATGAAAGATATTGAACTATCAAGTGAACTTCGAAGAAGCAAAAGAGTTGGAAAAGAAAATGGTTTAGGATTGGATGAAATAGACCCCCAACTTATTTCTTTCTACTTAGTCTGGGGAGATACAAAAGATGTAAGAATAATTCATATTGTTCTTCAAGTTAAAAGTGATCCCAAGACTTACAAAGAATATCGTCTTCTAGAAATTGTATATTTTGGAAAGATACAATAAATGATGAAATTGAAAATTGTCGATTTATCAAAAGGATATAAATTCATTGGTTGCAAATGGGTGTTTAAAAGGAAATATAATTTTGATGGTACACACAATACCTATAAAGTTAGATTAGTAGTTAAGGGATATTGACCAAAAAAAAAAATAGGAATCAACTATCTTGACACATATGCACCTGTAGCTAGGAAACCTCAATAAGAATTTTCTTTGCAATAACATCAATATTTGATTTATGTGTTCATTAAATAGATGTCAAAACGATATTTCTAAATGAGGATCTTGATGATGAGGTTTATATGGAACAACCAGAAGATTTTGTTCTACGAAAAAATGAATATAAAGTATACAAATTAGTAAAGTCATTATATGAATTAAAACAAGTACTTAAAAATGGCATGAAAATTTTTTATTATACTATTATGTCATACTATTTTATTCATAATTCAGTAAATAAATATTTATATACTAGAGTATGTGATATTATTATTACATTTGTGTATCTTTATGTGGATGATAAGTGATTATCAGTAATAACATAGAAGGTATTAAAAAAAAGGAAAAGATATTTATCTTTCACGTTCAAAATGAAGGATCTTGTGTAAGTGGACACTATCTTAGGCATCAAAGTTAAAAAAGATAGAAGGGGTTATTCACTAAACCATTCACATTATGTTGAGAATGTGATAAACAAGTTCAAATGCTTGAATATTAAAGATGCAAATTCCCCATTGGATCCGAGTATCAAGTTAGTAAAGAATGATAGAAGAGCAATAGGTCAAATTGAGTATGCAATTGCAATTAGAATTCTTATGTATACAATACAATGTACAAGTTTGAAACATTGGAAGACCATACGAAAAGTTCTTGGTTAACTTAAAGAAAATCAAAAACCTTAGTTTAGATATACAAAGTTCCCGACTATCATAGAAGGATATATCGATGCTAGTTGGATATCTAGTATGGAAGAAAATAATTCTACTTCAAAGTGGTTAAGAATGTTCTTTGGCAGCAAGATGACGCTTAGGTGCCCAAATAGGGCTCCTAAGTGCTAATCGAGATGAAAAATTGGAGTTATTTACCGTAACTCAATGTTGGAGTGCTCCTGGAGGCACCACAATTGGCTCGCTTTCCACCCGCTTCCTGCTCAAGCACCGCGCATGGCTCGCTTGGTGCAAGGCTATCGCTCGAGCGGCAGCTTTATTCGAAAAAAAGAAAAACTGCTTCTTTACTTTTGGCTCTTTTTTATCATCTTTCCAACTACAAATATATTCTCTTGGATCCTATATATACATCACAAAATTCCTCACTTTCATATAACTTTGAGAGAGTTAGAATTATATTAGATATACAATATTCATTGTATTTTCTCTCCATTATTAATAAAATCTTTGTTCCTCTACCATATATTTTGTTCTTCTTGTATTGTGATTACTATTCCATATTGTGCTACATAATCTCGCATTCTATTCCTAACAAATGGTATCAAAGCATACATAATTCTTTGTCATGATTCTAACAATATGTAAGATCACTACACTTTTACGCGGATGTATGTTCCACACCAGAATTAAGACTTTCTAGAATGGCTAAACATTCTCTCCTCGTAGAACTATTTTAATTCAGCACACCCTCAAAAAATATTAAAATCTAAGGAAAAAAAATAAAAGACACTCTCTTATATTTTCATCGTTCTCTTCTGTAAAATCTCTCTAGTGTATGACTCTAAATATTTAGAAGTGTAATTTTACAACTATCATTCTCCTAATTTTGCAACTATGATCACTCAATTTCACAATTTCTTCGGAGATAAATTTGTTATAACTACTTGCTTTTTTGTTGCTTTATTCTACCTAGTTTATATTATGGCTAGTTCATCATCATTTTCATGGAATCAAGATACTTTGTTAAGTTTCTTGCTAGTTTTTTAAAGATTTGAGAAAATGACAGTTGTCGCACAGAGTTCAGTAGATGAAATAAAAATTAAAGTTATTTTCCTAAACTATGAAGGTAGTATTTCGTTAATTTTGAACACTGTGGTTTATTGGTGTTGTTGGTCCTTATATTTATTAGCATTATATCTTGATGATAATGATTTGATTATTAAAAATTAATGTCATTAAACACATTAAAACGTAGGAGTGGACAAAATAACCATAGGAAAACAAATCGAGCAGTTGAGGTCGATTCTACAAGAAAAACTAATGGTTTTGGTTCTTAAAATTGAGAACCATTTGGCCGAAAACCAAACTCAATTTTATTAATTTTTACATATTTTTTTCTTTTACAAATTAGTGAATTATACAAAAAAAAAAAAATTAACTTTAAAAATTACAAGTGTGAAATGGACCAAAATGTCATTTACCATTACATTTTACCTTATTACCTATTAGACAAAGCGGCCAAGCCCTAGATCTAAATTCTAATTCATTTATCTCCTTTTCAATTTTAGACAAGTACTCGCACTTGTACACCACAGCACCATTACATTTGTTAAATGTTTATATATATATTAGGTATATATAATTAACTTATGGATAATGTGATAGATGTAAGTTGCATTGATTATTTGAAAATTTAAGTAATGGAACCAGAACCAAATCAAATCAAACCAAAATCAAATGATTCAGTTTTGATTTGGTTCTATATCTTTTAAAAAACAAAAAGTCATTTGTTCCACTATGAAAAAACCATTGGTTTCTTAGAGTGATAATTTTTTTGACAAATAGAAGAACATATGGTAGTAAATGTTAGTTAAGAAATTACATCTCAGTGTTGAATACCTATTGGAGTATACATTTTGAGCTTCTCCTAAAGTATTTACTAAATTTAAAAAGAACTCTCCTGGAACCCAACGATAGGTTAAAAAAGTAATCAATATCTTTAAAGAAAAGTTCTCCTTGATTTTTGATACAACGTTCATCTTCTAGTGAAAAACGAAGAACTTTTATGGGAAGATGATTAATTTCTCTTTTAACTTATGACGGAGTTCTTAAGCCCCCCTTTGATAAGGATTAAAATCAATTTTTTAGTAAATTTTGATAAAAGTTGATCAGATGTGTGGTTGAAAAGTTGAGGATCCCGCAAAATGTGTGATTAAAATTAGTTGTTGATTATAACTCAAATTAAAATATGGATTTTAATTTTTGCCATACACGGGTAAAATTTGATGATGAATGTTTTGGAATAGGCTCAATCATCGATGTTAATATTTGAACTTTAAGTGGTACTTGCACAAAAATTATTACTCCAACAACTTATTTTATACCTGATTCCAATTAAATAAGCCATGCGGGAAAAAAATAGGACAAATAATTATCAAACAGAAAACACAATAATAAATCCAAAAAAGTCATGCGAAATTGTACCTGTAGAGAGTTTTAAATATGGGCGTTTGAAGTTGGAGAGTTGGAGAAGCAGGGAAGAATGGGGAATCTGAAATTTTCACTCCCCGTATTGGAGCGACCATCTTGTCCAAACAGCAGATCATTTTGAATTAAGGAATGATTACACTAAAGCTGTATGACAAAAATTACCAGAATCCAGCAGCAATGGGTAATTTGATTACAAATAGGATTTTTTTTCTAGCAAAGAAACAAAAGAATGAGCAAAGAAAATATACTTAATGTGTAAGTACAAGAAATCATTCGATAATTCGAGAGCATGTGGATGAGAGTTTTCATGGGGACAATAATAAGGTAGTTGTCATAGAGATAGACATGATTGGTGAGAACATGTGGAGTTGTATAAGGTGTCATGTGGTACTATACAATGTAGATGCTTAATGTGTAAGTATAAGAAATCTTTTGGTAATTTAATTCGTTATGACTTTAAAAAAAAAAAAAAGAATGAGCAAAGAAAATATAATTATCTCGAATTTAGTGGCGGAGAGGCTGCAGATACCTTAATTTTATACGTAAAAGCTCAAGACCATGTAAATGGAAGTTTTGATGGGGGCAATAATAACGTGGTTGACATGGAGAGAGATGTGATTGGTGAGAAAATGTGGAGTTGTATAAGGTTTCGTGTGGTACTATACAACCTAAATGCTTGCAGGTTTGTATTGTTCAATCAGGAAATAGAAAATATTGTAAGAATCCATAAAATATTTACTATCAAAAAGGTTAAATACTTCCACAATTTATGCACCGGGCATGTTTTTCTCCATGTCAACTACCTAATTATTATTCCCATGAAGCTTCTATTCACATCTTTCGAGATCTTATGTACAAAGTAAACATTCTATATTGGTGTACAATTTCATTTATTTATTTATTTTTTTTTTTTTTGTGGCGAAATAATTTCCAGAGGAAATATTTCCAATTCTATCCTATAAGAACATTTGGGAGTCCAGATTGAAGGATGTTAAGTTACATGGTAAAAAACCTTAAGACCATCATCATTCTTCAGCAAATTGTTGCATTGTTAATGTAGGACTTTTATAAAATTAGCTAAACTTTTTTTTTTTTTGGGCAAATTCATTATTTAATGGGTCTTAGACATTACTCGTCCAATTACTGCATAAAACATGCACTGTAATTTTCTGAATTTTCACAAAGGAAGAATGCAAAACAACAGGAGTAAAAAGATTAAAATAGCACATTCCAATTTCAATAAACAAGTTCCGTCGAGCTAAGTACTTAGCCAAAAAAAGTTCTAGCCAATATAATTTCGTAATAAACTAAAAGCATTTCTCATTATTCAAAATCTACTTTTGTCCCCAGCTTCCAACACCGGTTTCGTAACAGACAAATTGCAAAACTAAAACTAAGAAAACATGCTGTTGGAGGAGAATATTCAATCAACAAAGAATCGGACTCAGTATCGACAAATACCGAATCAAACACCACCAATCGACAAACCCAAAACCACAACTCAATCCCAACGATCGGTTGCTTTCTTGGCTAGCCCACAAAAGGTTATGGTATGAAATATTTGCAGCCACACAAACAAGCCACAAAGGCTGGAAGAAAATGGGAAGAAGAGGCTCAACAGTGGAAGCACAAAGCAACTGTAGTCGTCGGTTTCTCTCCACACACAAGTGCAAAATATGTTTCATACACCACTACCAACACACGGGGGTCAAACATATATATAGGTTTGGAGTGGGCTTTTAGGTTAGGTAATAATTAGGCCCAATAGCTAATGGTAGTGGGAAATGGACTATCAACCTAAGAAGCCATCCACGATTTATGGGTCGGGTCATAAGTAACACTAATTAAATTAGGTTACTTCAAATGACCCAAATAAGTTATAGGATTGGTTTGAGCGTTTGTGGTGTCGATATTTCACTTCATTCATCGGTCGAGGCCTATGAAGTATAATCTATAAAACAGTTTAACATCATCGCCAGAGGTTTATTGGGTATCAAAAAACCCAACAAATCTCCATCTTGTATCCAATCAATCTGCAAGTAACTAAAACACACGGTTTATACTTTCATAATCAAGGTAATCAATAAAACTGGTACAACAAACATTACCTCGTGTTTTGAACCCGAAACACATATCACACAAAATAATAGATTAACACCAAGTTAATCAAGCAAACGACCAACACATATGCAACAAATGCATAAATGACCCCACGAAAAAATCTCACTACACATATCCTATCTCATTCCATGTTGGTCACACCTCGAGAACATATATCTCACATCATCGTCCACCAAGCTCACCAGAGTGATCACTCAACTCATCTCTACTTGGTAAATCTCTATAGATCCTAAA
>CAIGRN010081751.1:0-20366 GCA_903798345.1 Fraxinus anomala
TCTGTAAACAAACCTACACTCCATGAAACTTTGACTCTTGAGTTTCATGAGTCAATCCCAAACCATCTATGAGCTCATGATCCTACTCATGTTTAATTAATAAAAAGAAGAATTAAAATTCTCATTCTTTTCGGGCTTGGGATCAATTACTAATAACGTAGACGAAGTTAAAATTATACATGAACAAGAAAATTAATGTAATCAATACTTGAAAATTATGAAGTAAAATCTTCGATTATTAATGTCTCTACTTTATGTTAAATCAGAATCTTTGCATCTTTCCAATCATTTAAATACATTATACTCTCTGATGTGTCCTTTTTAAGACTCGATGGTAACAGGGAGAATAGTGCAACATGTATTGAAAGGAAACTTCTATGCTATTGTAGATACTAGAGTATGCTATTGAATATTGACGTTCGTTCATTATCCACCATCTAAATATGTCCAAAAAAAAAAAAAATTATTTCTTCCTCATCTAAAATACCAAGCGTGCCGTGAGCAAAATATTTAGCTAATTCTAATGATATTTCACATGTACCTGTATTCGTACCAGTAACAAGGAAAGAAGAAATACTAAAAAGTCGAGTATCTTTACAAAAACTAAGGTAGCTCCATAAATTGTTGTTGTCATATAACGATGGAGCAACTCTTGCTACATGGACCGTCAAACATTCTTACCATTCTTTTCAACGTATAACTTAATACATTTCACATAAACTTTTCTCCAGATTACCAAGCATAAGTGAATATCCACAAGTTAATTTATCCAAAATTGCAATTACAATATACTTTTTACCCTCTTAATTAAACCTAAATAATGCTCCATTACTACTATGCTATCAGAAAGAATGGAAATATTTTATACCTATTGAAATTATTAACAATATAATAAACATGAGTGAAAACAAGTGAACTGGTCGGATAATAAATGCCTGAATATGCGTTGGTAGCGTTAAAAAACTTCCTAAAATTTTCTCATGTGAAATTAAGTTTCTTCTTGTGGTCTTGTAAATCAAATTCTGGACCATTGAATTTGAGTTACTACAATTATAATAAGCATTAATGTAATTTTTGTAATTACTTTCACAAGATTGTAGTATATAATAAGTTGAGTTCCATTTATGACTTATATGCGTACCCAAATTTTTCGAATTGTGCTTCTATTAATTTTTAGTTCATTTTTTACAATTAAATGAAAAATGTGTTAAATACAATGGACATGAAATAATATAACACCGAAACGTGGTTAAGCTGTCCATCTAATTTTTCAATTACTACTTTGCTGATCGATGCATTATCAAAGGTAAAATTATGGATTTTAGTTCCACAACTGAATTCTCTCTAATCTTCATTATAACATCAAAAATATTTACTTCATTATAGGGATATTTAATTACTTTAACAATTTTTTATGCATTATCCATTGTTTATATATCCCGTAGCAACTATATCCATAGCAGCGGAAAAATATCGATATATTTAATTGAGGATTAATCTATGTGTGCATAGGTGTACACATAGAGTTTGACATAATGTGAGTAGGGTGGGGCCCAATATACTTTAGCATGAGCTTCACCTCACTCACATTATATCAACTTCTATGTGTACATCATGACATTACCCTTTATTTAAAGGACCATTCTACTGGTACATGTACCTCATTATGTATCACTAGAATAATCCTTATTTAAATTCATTCTTATCTATGCCCTTTTTATTATATAAATTAATGAGTTGATTGTAACTGTGCCTCCAAACCTTTCAAAACGTTACATATTTCATCCTAGATATTCATTTTTTGCACCCCTTACAAATGCTTGCATCTGAAACTCAAATGGATGAAAACAGTTAAGTATGTCATCAATTGATCCAAAAAATAATTTTGACCATATTTTTACAATTTTTAAAAGGGAAGAATGATAACTTTACATTTTTTGTTTTTTACATAAAACAATTAAATATAATTAAATAAATAACCAAAAACAAGAAAAAAATTAAGATGAAAATCATCACCTTCTTTCCCACCAACCCCCACCCCACCCTTACCCTCAAACCCCAACCAAAACCTGCAAAAATCACCATCACCTACCACCGTCACCACCTCAAACTGCCACTATCGTCACCATTACAGATGACAAAATCCAGAAACAATCCCTTACCTTCTCCCCCAATATTCCCGACAATCTCGCTTCTCTCCCCACCGTAAATAAATGGCAGCCGCCGACCCATTCTCTCTTCCACCTTTCTCATAAATTTTTTTAGTTGAATCCATCCAAACCTCTTTCTTGATACTCCATTCTCGGTACAAAGATTGAATCTTCAAGAAAAGATTGTACGTATTATGAAGAAAAAAAGCTACTTTTCTTGAATAAAAAATGAATAAAATCCCATTTAAAATCTGAGTTCTTGAAATTTTTTGGCTCTGATAATAAAAATCCAGAAAAAGAAAAACATCGAAAATGTAACTGAAAGCCCAAATTTGGAAAAAATAAATAAATTGAAGGGCTGATTTTGGTATAAGTTTTGAGTGGAAACTGTTTGTTTTTTTTGGAAGATTAATTCGTGAGAACATCGAAATCATATATTTACTTGCTAAAAATAATATTTGGATGAATGAAAAATTGGAGATCAAAGTGATGAATTGAAAGATGTTTTGTGTTGAATGGAAACTAGTTAAAATTATCCAACGTAGAAAAATTGATAAAGACAATAACTATTTTAAATATGATTACACTTTCGAATGGTGTAATCATGTGTAGTATGATCTCTCTCCACGTGCACGCACAGAAGGTGCAAATCATGGACCGAAAAAGGCTTTGGATCTTGGACTTGTGTATGGACGCGACCCGCGTACACGAATTTCGGACCGAATGGACCTAAAGAGATTAATGACCAGGTTAATAGTAGTCAATGACATAACTCATTGGCTGTTAATTCTCCATTACAACCTATTTATTTAGTAATCTCCATCACTTACATACACACGGAAAATTTTCTCTTCTCTGCATATAACAAAATTTTATCTCTTGTCTGCATTCGTAATTTTTATTTTCTGTCAAAGTCTTTATAGTGATACTGTTCAAATACTAAGTCAGTTCGTCGGAGTAGCATCTGCAGTGCTCAAACTCTACTGATTTTCTGTTGTATCTTGGGAAACAAACGCTCGAACTAAATCTCAAGCACCTAAGGTAAATAGGCGAATATGTTTTAAGAAAACCGTGTTCACACATGACTCGGTTTCAAAGTTCATTCGATTTTTATTTCCTACAATTTATATTACTTGTTCTTTTTTATTGTGATTAATAAAATTATTTAATTTGTAATATATTAGCTAACATTCGGTTAGTTAGCCGTCCAATCAGTATTTATTTATATGGTATTTATTCAGTCGGTATGCGTCTATACGATTAGTTAGTTGCACAGTTGGTATGTGTCCATTCGATATTTCTGTTCACATGGTAAGTTAGTTGCATAGTCGGTATGAGTCCATCCGGTATTGTTAAGTCGGTATTCATTCACTATCATTTTGTAACAATAGCAAGCACCCAGAGCAAGCTGGAGAGAAGGATGTCATTGGGAGAGTAAGAAAAAGTAGTTCCATAGTCAAAATACAGTGTCATCTGGTGCAGAAATTAAAGGTGTAAGAGAAGAAGAATGATCATTAGGTCAGCAGCCGCCATTTTTACTCTGGAGAGAGAAACGGCATTGCTGGGAAAATTGGGGAAGAGGTAAGGGATTGTTTTTGGGTTTTACCATCTGGCGGTAGTGTCAGTTTGTGATGGTAACGGTGGTTGAGTGGTGGTGATAGGTGGCATTGATTTTTGCAGGTTTCGGTTTGGGGTTTAAAGGTAAGGGTGGGCATTGGGGGAGGGGATGAGGAAGAGGAGACGATGATGATTTTCTTTTTTAATTTTTTTTTCTTGTTTTTTATTTATTTAAATAATTTTATTTGATTATTTTATGTAAAAAAATATAAAGTTACTATTCTGCCCTTTTAAAAATGTAAAAATATGATCAAAATCATTTTTTTTTTAATCAACTAAAGGCAAACTTGACAGTTTCTATCCATTTGGGCTTTATATGCATACATTTAAAAGGTTTGAGATGATGGGTGCAAAAATGAAGAGTTAAGAAAACACCTTCAAGGTTTTAGAAGGTTTAGGGATGCAGCTAAAATTATCCTTGAATTAATAACACTTAAACGTGAAATGTTTTAAAAAAGAGATTTGTGCCTAGGTTGGAGATATATTTGCAAGAAGTTAGTCAAGTGAAGCTTTCAACTACGCTATGCGAAAACTCACTATTAAGTACAAACATCGTCATACCTTCATGCACGTTCTCTTGTGGATAAACTCATTCTGTTAAGACCTATATTAGAAGTTGCACAAGGAGAATGCAAGTGGAGTTGAACCTGATTACTTCCAAATCTCCTTGTTTGGTGTATATCTTTTGTAGTGTCGATACCCTTTTGTTAAGCTAACTTTTATTTGCAGTATTTACAATGTGATTTTCATCTACTAGTGCACTTGTGGCCATTAATTTCATCATTTATTACTTGAAACTAGTGTTACCGTTTCATCATCGTCTTCAACATTATCTAAATTTATTGAATTCGTAATCCTATAGTCATCACCTAAATCAACATGAACTAGAACATCATTTACAATGCTTAAATTGTGATCTGATGACAGTTCTTAGAGTGTTGGAAGCACCAAAGAACTCATTGAAATCACCGATTTTCAACAACCAGTTGTAATCCATTTGGAATAATATGTAGAAGAAAGATGTAGAATAATAAAATTTTAACTAAAATTGGATAGAAATTACTCAAATAAGTAATTTGGAAACAATTGTAAATTAAGATGGTAGAGATGTGAAAAAAATGCATAGAAGTGAGGGTTTATATAGAAAAAATTATGACGGTACAGGGCAATTGTCAAAAAAATATTTGGCCTATGAGTCGAAGACAAGTTGACTCTGCGCCATGACCCATGAGCCGAGCTAGTTTAGTTTGTGAAAATTAAAATGCATCAAGCTCGGTCCATGGCACATCTCAAAAAGAGCTCTAGTCGTCCATGGACCGAACTGAGCCCATTAGCAGCTCGACCCTTGACCACTCCTAGTTGCAATGTAGAAAATGACCCGTGAAACTTGAAAGAGTATTTCGATGGGATGTATCATGTATATAACCTTAAACTATGTTGAACACAAGCTTCAATGTCCCTTGAAATTTGGATTTATATTTTGAAGATATTGTTCAACCATCTTGTCTAAATACTCAAGCTAATGAAGATAAACTTTTTTTTTTTTTTATAAAATGTACGAAACTTGAAGTTTTCATAATGACGCCTAGTGTGAAATTATCTAAAAACTCATCCATAAGCTGTTTTAAGAATACGCTACAAGACATAGGACTTTCCAATTTCTTGTATTAATATACTACATATACATCAAGGATTACATAATATCTTACATAATGCCACATGACACTCTATCATTTGTCAATTTAAAACACAGTCAATTTTTTCATCAAATATTTTCCCTCTACATCATTTCAATCACTTCTTTTGAATGTTTTTTTTTTGTACAAATAACAAAATCCGAAATACATTAACCAAAAATAGCGTATGAAAAACATGATATCTTCTTCGTATTATTTTATAGTCCCTACATGTCCCATAAATGAGATATGACAAAAGCCTTGCCATGTGACATCCAGTTACTTATTTCCTTGCTACTGGAAGTTGAACATTATCTATGGATAAAATTGGCATTTTGAGCAGTAACTTGTTGGTTTAGGGCAAGGCCATGAGTGTTTGTTTAATGGATTGGGATCCTCCATGGCCATATTTGCCAATCCATCTTCATTCATTTGTTCTAGTATGTTTCTTTTTGTTTTTTTCTAATAAAACCGATCTAATCGGTAAGAAGTTTGACACGGACTGTACAACTCTTTAAGAGAAAACAAGATCTGGAAGTTTAATGATGGGCATAAATCGGATATCCACAAAAATTAGACTGAAAATAAAGAAAACCGAACAAGATTTACAATACTTTCACTATAATAAATGGTCATTGACGAGTGTTTTGAATCTTTGAACTTAGATAGCAAATAAATCGGACAAAATAACGTAAAAAGATTCATTTAATCTACCTTAAAAAGTAAAAAGATTTTGTTCGATTGTTAATTTTGACAAGACCCTCCCTTAGGTCATATGATCTGACTTGGCCTGGCAATGGAATTAGTAAGTGTGTGCCTTTTCACTTGCCTCGATATACAATTTATGCTATGCAATACCAATTGTCTTTGAGGATACGCTTATGTCATTTTCTCATGCCTACCATGAGACACATGCTTGACATTGCTGTATGACAACTCATTGCTTATGCATATTATAATGTAATATTTTTTAAGAATTAAACTATACCCCGGTTCGATGAAAATTAAAATTAAAATTTTAATCTAAATCAAAGTCAACAATTAATTTTAACCATATATTTCATTAATTTTTACTAAAAATTAATTTTAATCCCAACCAAATGGTGACTATCTATTAACAGTTGGGTTTTCATCTTAAAATGTCAATTTTATTAAGAAAAATAGTCCAATCTTTTATATATTGGTCTAAAAATTTGCCAAATTTCACTTTTATGTAGAAAATTACTTATAAATATAAAATTCACTTCTAACTAAAAAATTTATGTAGAATAAAATAATTCAGTTTTAAGGAAAAAATTATTATATGTTAAAAAATTCTTTTGTAAGTAAAAAAAAAATCACTTGTATCTAGAATTCACTTATAAGATAATAAAAAATTTATATATATAAAAATATCTTAAAATAAAAAATTCACTTACAGGTAAACGATTTATGTACAAGTAAATAAACAGTAAAACTACTAATACGATATATCGTATTGGAACAATATTCACTAATCAACTTAATACAAAAATCCTAATAATCTTGCAACTCGTAATCCTAACATATATTTAATATCCGTAACTCGAGTCAGTATAAACTAGAGATGAAATGAAAAGTAAAATACAGTCAATCTAGAAATTCCGTCCAAATCTACAAATAAATAAGATGTGACTTCGTAGACTACCTGAATAAGACTTTCTATCTACGTACTTTTAATATTTGAATGGACAAAAAACTGAAATTTTCTAAAAGAAAAGTAGATTATTATTTTTTTTTCTTGGATGATCGGATGATGACTGGATGCATTAGTGGGGCATTGAATAACCATATTATTGATAGATGACAAAGTCGATACCAAACAATTCATAAAGGGCCCATAGCCCTTCATGTGATGTGTCCTCTCTTAGCGTCTGACATCTAAATCAAATAAAAAATTAGAAGATTCCCGTGTAACACATAAAAAAATGAAGTAACATTCTATCTGTTTCTTTTATCTAACTTCGAGAGGTGCAACATTAGCATCAATGCTGACGTGACTTTTTACCTACGCAATAATTGTTCCTAAAGCGTTTAAATACGAACAACTTCACAAATTAGAATGTATGATTAATTAATGTGGTTTTTACTTGTGTTTTGAATGATATTAAGAGTACTACAATTGATTCCCAATGTTTACACTTGTTTTTGGTTTTAAAGTTTGTTGGGCATCTCTAGTCAACATTGTAGAACATGATTTGTGTAAAAGAGTTCATTCACTGGTAGGGCTTTCACGAATGAGAATCCTACAAAAATTCACTTAGCTCAACGTTGTGTACACTTCGTGTATGGTAGGGCAGTCACAAAAGAAAGAGAATTGCCTCGACCTATCTAGGTTCCTCAAGCTTGGCAAAGCTTAGTGGCTCCAAAGAGACACGAACCAATCTTATAACATTATGATGACTTGATCGCGAACCATGCTACATGTACACTTTGGCTTACACTTTACCATATGACATGATTTACACTATTGATTTTGAAGACACGTATTACATCATTGCACAAATTCCCTCCACGTATAGGGGAATATCATTGAGGATGTACATCAAATTGTACATGTAACGAAGTTCAATTTAATATTATCATCTATCTATAAGTTAGATTAGATGTTTCGTTGAATAAACTACTTTGCATGTTAAATGGCGACGATGTCACGCACTTCAGATTGAATTAGGCAAGAGAAGTCACATATATCATGATTCAAGGTTGTGGTAATTGAAGAAGTACCAAAGCTCAAAAGTCCTTGTGGCCACAAGAAAATCATCCAATATCCAGCACTTGGACCACATTGACAGCGACTTCGGTTTTGTACTTTCTCACTTAAAATTGTTGAAATTCACATTCTTGCTCAGCATTTCAGTGTGTGCAATATTGTTAATGGCTGCTAATGGATTTCTAGTTAAAGATTAGGCATACAAATTAGGTATCCTCTATTGCCTCTTATTCAATTTTTTTTGTGATTTGTTAAGGGGAAGGAAAGTGGATGAAAAATGCTTGTTGTATATCACCATTTACATATTGTTTTATAGATTGATAAACAAATATGCAAGTTGTGCTTTACATATAGCACAACCGAAAGCAGAAATTGTCCATGTTTAGAAAGACAGAACGAGGAATTAAATTGCAACAAGATGAAACTATAATAGCAAACTAATCTTATTCTTGATAAAGTCGATTTCAACTACAACGATGATTCCAATCCACCAAGCACCTCCAATTGCTAAAGATTGTGATGAAAACAGAAGGATATGCATAAAGTTAAAAATCAATGATTTATTACATAAGAGTATATTAGCATAACAATTGATCCATTGGGAAAGAGAGAAAAGTACAAGCCCTAAAGTCTTATTAGAACCAATATTCTTTTCCAAAAAAAAGGGACCACAAATGGCTACCCTGCTACTTTTCTGGACTTTCGATGTTGATGTTTGCAGAACCTTAATGAAAAGATAATAAATCAATGCCACCCACCCACACCACCCCACTCCAACTTCCCACTATGTACTCAATTCAATACCTTCCATTCATTGTGAAGTTAAAGCATCAGATCATCATCTTTGGATCAATATGGACTGAATGAATCATACTGGTTTACCCTTTTTGCTACATGCCATTATGTTTGGCTATGCTTAAAATCTAAAATTACTTTCAAGTCTCGAACATGGATAATTCACTTTTTTATAACAATGGATAGAGAATTAGGAAACAATTTGAAAACTCAGACCAGAATAACCAATCCAGAATGCATCAGAAGAAAAAGGCAACACGAACATTAAAACGTCTATCAATAATCATATTTTTCTTCATTAAAATTAATAAAGACAAGCTTAGGATATCATTCCCACGTCGACTTGTAAATACATGAACAAAATCCAGCAGAAAGGATAATCATAGGGTTATAAGTAATATACACATTCACAATACCACCAGTACATTACAGTAACTATTCACTTGTTTCCAAGCCCAATCAACGGGATGGAGGGATGTGATGAAGGATGAAATGGAAAAGGTGTTTTTATCCTACAGAACAGTATCATACAAAATACAAAAACAATAAAAATGTTCAGCACTGTGTTGGAAAAGGTAACCTTCTGCACACTTTAGCAGGTTTACTGGAATAGTTTATATGCTTCCTGTAGATCTGGATGAACGACTCCGGCTACCTAAATTGGACATATCTTTCTTCCAGTCCAAATTCTGAAAGCATTTTAATGGTCTAACCTGTACAGGGCAACAACTTCTTACATGAGAAGGGAGAAAACCATATAAAATGCATTTACCATTAATGTTGTCATAACCATAATCATTATCTGCAATACTCTGTATGATATGAATAATTACGAATTAGAGTCGAGTTACATTTTGATTACTCGTGCACCTATTCGCACACCAAAGGGGGAGGGGAGAGGAGGGGGGAGGGAGAGACCTTCCAACGCCTTTTATGGCTAAAGCTGTTATACATTGCCTCTAGTCTAGGAATTATTTGCTTGAATGTCGGTCTGCCAGCTGGTTTCTCACTCCAACACTCTTCAATCAACCTGTAATAAAGAATAAAGGGGAGTAATGGCTGAAATAGATTATTATGTAAGCTCAAAGCATCTCAGTAAGATCTCAAAAATTTTCTGGTACATTTTAGCAAATTAGCAGCAGAAAGATTTCACAAATATTTTATACTTATAAAATAAAGATTTTAAATCCACATATCATAAATTTCAACTGTAATCTACAAGAGAATATTATGCAGGACTTGTAAGAATTGAGGAAAACAAGTTACTTACTCTTTAAGTCCATGGGCATAAAACTTTGCAGAGGCTCTAAATGGAGGGCGCTCTTTCGCAGCAAATAATTTAGGTACTTCATTTTCTGGCTTTGCATTGAACGGTTGGAAGCCTTCAATCATCTAAGGTTTAGCACATTACACAAATCAATTTATGAAGACTGCTTATCAAATAAAAAATGTCAAACAAGTAAATCCCGACTCAAATATCAACCAAAAGTTTTCTAAGTTCAAATTCATGGAGAGATTCTAAAGAAATGTTAGTGACGACTTGCCAAGGTTCTACTTTTACATCCTTATTGTAGTTTTATATTTTAAGACAATTTAGTTTATTTTTTTCCTTATTGTATAATACTTAGTCTCTCTCCCCCTCCCTCCCACTCGTCTTATGTCTCTTTCTTCTTCCACTCTCCCCTTCATTCTTCTCTTCTTCACCTCTATGCTCTCCCCTTTATATTCTCCTCTTAAATCTCTTCTAATATAATTCAGCAATTGTTTGATTTGTTGTTACAACCATATGCATCAATTTCGTATTTAAGCCTGTGATAACAAGAAGCACTAAATTAAGTACTTCGCAGATAATTTTTTCTTAGTAGAATCTAAAATATGCTCTTCTGATATCAATAAACTAGTTAAAGACGCCTGTGAAATCAAAAGCCAAAATAAGTAATGAAACTTGCTCTGACTTTCCAGATGAACAAACACAACCCTTTTATCATTCTCAAACACAGACCCTTAAAACATTAGGGTTCCAGTACCTCTTGTAAGATCAAAGCAAATGAGAAAACATCCACTTTGGTGTCATAATCTTCATTTCTGAAAAGCTCAGGAGCCATATATCGGCCTGTTCAATTGACAGAAAGTTATTTGAATAATCAACTGGGAAGCAAAATAAAAATCTCTTAAGAGCGCTTTTCAAGTAAATAAAACTCTTAAGAGCTGCAGACTCACGAGATGTGTCATAAAAGGTAAGCGGTCTATCTTGTTTAATTCTGTTGGCCGCTTTGAGTAACTTGCTTACTCCAAAGTCTGCAACTTTCAGATGTCTAGAATCATCCCGCAAGATATTTCTGTTGTCTTACTCAAACACGAGAGAAACTATTTTAAGGAATTTAAAAAAGATGAACGTCATACTAAAATTCATCCTAGGATTTAGAAGATGCAACTATCTATATTCACAAAGTGAAGTTTCAAAAGCAACAGAAAGACTTACGAGGGCTCAAGATCTTGGTGAATAATTGCTTCGGGCTTATTTTCATGTAAATAATTCATTCCCCTGAGAAACCAAATATACTGTTAGAAAGTGTATATATCAGTTATAGGAAAATTCATCTTAGAACATAGGAAGATCAGTCAGCAAAGAAGGCAGTTGACGGGTCAATCCAAATGCAAACTATTGCCTCCATGTACGGGGATATTTCCTCAAATTTCTTCACCTATGCTTTCATTTGAGGTAACAATCATTTCCAACTTATTTTTAACCTACTCATCAATTGAACTATCTTTCTACTCTTATTTGAGTTACGCCATGTAGCTGCACCATTCATTCAGAACAATGATGGTGAAACAATCTTCACAACAGATACAAAAAATATTTATTTTTGAATTTTCAAATTCCCTAGCAATATTCTTCATCCTCAATTTGTTCAGACAAAATAAATTACATATAAATTTAAGAAATGGTGAGTAAAAGAAAAGAGAGAAAAGCAGAAGAAGGAAAAGAAAGCCATAAATCTGGACTTCGCATCTGCACATGGCCAAATATCTTCTAGTACGATAAGATAACCAATACTACTTGGTCTGTGAAACAATGATATCTTGCAATGAACTAACAAAAGATAATAAAACATCTAGAATTATGACAACTTTAGGAACAAGTCTTGAACCTGGCAATATCCATAGCAAATCTGAGAGCTGTTGCTGGTTTAAGTGCACCTCTTATTTTCAAATATTCACGAAGGTCACCCTAGACATACACGAAATAAATATCAGACGCTATTCTGAAGATTAGCTCAGCCAGATCAGTTAAAGTTCAAATCTCGTATGAGGCAAAATCATACAGCGGTATAATACAAAGTTTATGGTCAAAATTCTCTAGCATATTAATTACAAATCAGTAATCACTCATTTGTCAGCATTCAGTAAAGGGAATGCATTTCTGACGCCAATGAAATATTAAATGTGGCAAGTAGAAAATGAAATCAAGGAGCAAAATGCGTCAAAGAAACTAGGAGCAAATACTAATGCCAACAAGGATGAATAAGAAAAACCCAGATTCCCTATTTCGTGGGGACAAGCATTGGTAAGTATTTTCAACTTTCTTAACATACATGGCAATTTGTAATATGAACTTGAAAATAATTAACCAAGCTTAGACAGTCAAAGACAGTAAAACTTTAAACTTGAGTCATTAATAGAAATCTTTATCGTTTCTTCATATGAACCAGAAAAGGATACATTGCACACTGTCATAGTTAATATCATATGTCAACATCATCATCATATTTGTTTCCCCACTTCCACCACTTTATACGCTTTCAATTTCACATATAAGCAGAAGGGTATTCAAAGACATTACAACCCAGAGCCAGTTCATTTATACAGAAATGGATGCATAAAATTTAAAAACTTGTGATACTTTAGCCTCTCACGCATGATTGAGATGCAAAAGTAGCTAGAGAACAAGTCCATGAAGACTGCACCAGAAACGTCTTTTAGATAACACTTTACATCTGATCAATGCAGAAGGAAAGAACTGCAATCCACATGCAGACATGAAACAGATACGTCAGGACTTTATCCAAACTCTGACCACCTACAATCATCTAACATACAAACTGATGTGACAGGGCTTGACGCTAAGTTGCACGGACACAGACACGGACACGGCAACACATGATTTTTCCAAAAAGTAGGATACGGACATGTCAATTCAAATTCTTTAAAATTTAAAATTTATATATCTTACCTTATATTTTTATGTTTTTTAATATCGGACAAGGCACATGCATGTCAATCACTTGCACAAAGAATATTTCTAGAGTATCCCCCGAGCATTAGAAATTTTAAAAAATAAATAAAATAATAGGACATGATATGTGGCTTGTTGGATCCATGACATGGAGTGTCCGGGAGAGTAGTTTTCAGACACTAAACAGTAGGTGCCAAATACAGGCACCCCACCTTAGTAGGTGTGTCCATGCATCATAGGCTAAGTAATGGGAAATGAAGCCATATATTATTTGCACAGGACAAACGTAAGAAAAAATGTACAGACCCATTCACATAGAAGAAAAAAGAGTAACGTGTAACTTCTTCAGAACTAGGCCAAACGTCCCAGAGACATAATGCATATTATGTAATGACAAACAAAATTATATGCATGTAATTCTATATCTAGAACAGAAAACATAACAACAGATCTCAGAAGCAAAAATGAATTAAGGATAAGAGCAGATATTATAGAAAAACAAGAGGCTAAAAATACATGAACCAATTATCAACAAAAAATTCATTGGATAACCTTTGGTAAGTATTCTGTAACAATCATCATTGGACTACTTTGTGTTACAGCACCAAGAAATTGGACAACGTTTGGATGCCTTATTTTCTGAAGCAAATCAAGCTCATCTCTAAAGGCCTTCCTACATATATCCAAAGTTTAAAAGAATATAAGTGCACTAGTCTAACAATACAGAATGAAATTTTCAGTAATAAACAACTCACACTTTATCTTCATCAGCAAATCCCTCCCAAAATGTTTTCACAGCAACTTCAATTCCACGCCATGAAGCTATTTGGAAGGTTCCCTAAATAAGTTACATGTTACGTCAAAGTGAAAAATTAGTAACGCTGAAGCAATATGATTCTTTTAAAAGCAAGTAACCCCATCTACATCCTTTACACAGAAACCTGTATTGAGCAATATTTGACAGACCCACTACGATTGAAGAGGAATGGAGAACCTAATCAAATAGGCACTGTTTAATTATCAAATACGCACTGTTTTACAATATAGGTTTATTTGGCATGCCATTATTGCATCCCTAAATTTTCAAGTTTCCACATGGCCAAAACAATCCTCATTGATCTATGATCCTTCTTCTAAATTGTTCTTTGATTAATGTAATGACACTTCTAACCAGATATAACTGCATCAGCCAAAAAGATTTAGCCTGTTCTTTTCAGAACGAGTTGCATCTCCCTTTCAGTTTGCTAAAGTGAGAAGTAGGGAATACATTGCCAAGTGCTTCTCAGACAACAAAGAAAGGGGGTGGAATAACTGAATTCCCTTTTGGGGAGGAGATCTGAGTTATTTAATAATTCACAAACTTAGTTACATAAAATTTCATTCTTCATTTCATAATCTAAAAGATGTGGCATTGACCCCCAAAAGCTCTGAACTTTTTGAAATATTTTTCATATATAAATACATACACCTCTTTCTAAGAAAATTATTGCCTTAATACTGTAATTCGGGAGAAACTCATAAATTTTCAAGCAGTCAAGAAAACAATATACAAGTAAAAGGAAATAACAAAGCTTAACCATAAGTATTAAGATAAAGCACACAGTAAACTACCTTGGTTATTTTAACACTGTTCGTAAAATCAAGTTCGCTGGGATAAATCTCGTATTCTGGTACCTCACGGGCATTTTTGACATGCATGGGAGCCATCTAATGAAATCATCAGTAAACATAAGACCTCATAGAATTTGAAAAGTGACACTGACCAGAAATTTTCTTGTTATGCTACATGTACCACAAAAATAATAAAGGCTTACCGAGTGCTTCGCACCATGTTTCTCCAATAGTTTGATTACATCGTGGTTATTATAATGTATAGCATCTGCAAGAGGCTGTTTAGCCAAAATGAGAATGTAAATACAATACCTAAATATAGTAAATGAGCAATACTGCAGTCATTCAGAAAGCAGTAACACTCGTACCAAATATATTGCATAATAAAGTAAAACATTGTAGTAATCATCAAAATCCCTTAAATTAAATTCACTTAAAAAGTGTATGCAATATGTAAAAAACCATTCACTTACCAACACATTTTTTAAGTCAAATATAGACATCCACATAAAAAACAAATTCAAAGGACAAAATATATGTATTTCAAATATATATATTTAAGAGTTATACCGTGCTTCCCCATCGATCTTGGGGGTTGACGTGAGCCCCGTTCTCAAGTAACACTTTGGCCACATCACTGTACCCCTGGCACGCGGCGACGTGAAGTGCAGTCCGGTTATCAATATCCCAGAAATTGACGTCGGTGCCCGAGTCCAGAAGCTCCTTAATTCCATCCAAATCTCCCTCGTTCGTCAAGTACATTAACCTTACTCCCGGATCAATTTCATCCAAATCACCATCTTCGTTTTCTCCCGCCAGATCATCACGGGACCCTTGGTCCCGCTCCGGTGCCAGCGACGATTGCTTCCATAGTGCAATTCTTGCAGGGGTTTTGGCTTCCATTAAAATAATCAATCAAAAATCACAAGTGTTTGCGAGAAATCACAAATTCTTGAAGCGGTTTCTTTAAAACGTAAATTGGCCTCTTAAACCCAGTTCAGATCTGAAAATACTGTTACGTAAAAAGAATCAGCAAACTTAGAATTTAATTTAACTCAACTACACCCATTAAGCTAAACAGATCAAGAAAATCTCAAAACCCAGATCTTTCAAGTATTAAGTTTCAATCAAGAGAGGTTTAAACACATTTCTCAAGTCAACTGTTGAAAACCAAGCCGAAAATTAAATAGTCCTAAGCAAGCTAGATTTTTGGGACAGTTTCCAAGAGAATTTGGGGTCGAAAATTCGTAGACAAAACAAAAACTGAATTTTACTATTCTATCCGAAGAAATCAGTATAAAGAAAGCGTGTCATGATCGATACCATATATATGAGGGTAGCTGCAACATGGAAAGATATTGATAAACATACATTGACGAAATCAAAGGAATTCAGGTACGTTACGCGGTGGAAATTAAAGAACAATAGATGAAGATGGTCGTGTAGTGTAGGTTGTGATTGCGTGAAATTTTTCACTTTTTATCTTCTTGTCTCTTACAATTTTTTGTCCGAATTTATTATTTTTTAAATTTATTTTCAACCACTATATTTTTTATCATATTTTTATTAAAAAAAATCAAAATCTATTAAAAAACTAATTTATAGTCGAACCAAAGTAGACATATCTTTCATTTGGCTAATTTATGAAGAAGAAGAAGAAGAATAGCAAATTTTACAAAATATTAGTAAATTGAAATTAATATGTTCAGTCAGTCCACCTTGATTTTATAATGTGTAGTGGGAAACAAAATACTAATTTAACCAATCAACTTAGAACAAGATAAAAGTCCATTGAAATGATCAGACATACTTCGAGCACAATATTCAACAAATAAACTATTCATGTGATTGTTATGTAATCTTGCTACATGTATATCAAAACTTACATAATTGCTTATATAATGTCATATTTTTATCATTTGACAGTTTAAAATACAGTTAATCTTCAGCACTGCTTCTAGACGATTTCTTCTGACAAAGTAGATTAATTCTTGTTCTATGGCCTCCTATTGATAGCTCAATCTATAAGTTACAATATTTTGAAAAATATAAAACGTGATTAAAGGGTTATGTCCAATTTGAAGCTTCTCCAAATTTAAGTGGGCCTAAAAGGAAGATAACATAAATTATGACTATGCGACAAGTCAAGTATGCACTTTTTAGAATATTGTTAAAATATCTTGTCTTTCAAATGCTTTTGCTTTTTTGGTTGTTTTATTTGTATTTTTTATTTGAAATTGAGTAAAAAAAAAATAAGTTTTCTTATTAATCTTATTTTCCCTGGAATGGAAATTATGAAGACACTTGACATATAAATATTCAATATAATATTTGGAAAAAATAATTTTATCATTCTCAGTTTGTTTTAAAAAAAAAAATAAACTGAGAAAAATAACTAACATGGGATGGAATCATATCCCCTAAACTTTGGTAAAGCCGTAAAGGAAAACAAAAGTTAAATGTCTTGATTCCCACAAGCACAACTTTATCCCTTCTGACGATGAAATCACAACACAATTCACAGCTCATTAAAGCTATTCCATGACAAAAATTAATCTTTACCCTATCTTATAATTTAAAAGTGTTGTTCTCGAACTTGGATCATCTCATTTTAAAATTTAAAATATCATAGAATCCTCATATATTCATTCAAATCGTGTATTAACATCAACCTTGATCAATCAATTTCATGACATCACTATGTAGCATTAGCAGTAGACGACTGGTGCAACGTGTCAAGAAATCCATATAGGCATATATTCTTACAGTTCCCACAAGTATTAGCTATATACAAGCAAAGGGGCATCCTGCACAATGTGCACATAGACTGTGATTTGTGTTCTAAGGCAAGAAAAAAGAAACCCAGCCATGGGAAAAAGTAAGTCTCTTCTCAATCAATTATTTTACCTAAATTTCTTATAAAAAGTTTAAGTTTCTTTAGTAGATTGTTTAATGGGGTTTATTTTTTCTTTTTCCTTTTTTTTTTAATTTGGGTTTTGTTTGGTTAAAACGAAAATTTTCTTGTTTGCTATGATTTTCCTTAAGAAAGGTGGGGTGGAGGAATTTGTTACCATATTATGATCATATGACATGAAAATAAAATTAGTATGTTACTTGTATTTTCGAACTAGGCAAAATCGATAATTAATTGTACTTTTTCAATTTTTTTGTTTCCTTAAAAAATGCATTTTAAAAACACAACTCTTTTGAGTACATGTTGTCGAGCTAGACACTAATAATAATATGCAAACAAAATTTTCATTCAAGTTATTATTTTCATTATCCATGTGTAGTGTTTATGTTAATTTAATTATTTGAAGTGCCTAAGCTGAAATAAATATAAAAGTTTAATTCTGTGATCAATAAAAATAAAAATTAGGATGATCAAAGTGAGTGACAAACAGTGGTTTTAAGTCAAAATTCGCTTTTGAGTCAAAATTTAATTACCGATGAAGTAAATATACAATTTATAATATATAAAAGTTTGGACTATTTATATGTTAGAGTTGACGTTTTAAGATAGAACAACTCTTAATAATGAATGAAAGAATATAATTTTAGAACCGGACTTCCTATTCTCAGGACCAGCAAGGTGTTATCGCCAAATTAAGGGCAAGCCTTATCCAAAGTCCCGCTTCTGTCGTGGTGTACCTGATTCCAAAATCAGAATTTACGATGTTGGAACAAAGAAGAAAGGTGTTGATGAATTCCCATTTTGTGTGCACTTGGTTAGCTGGGAGAAAGAAAATGTTTCCAGTGAGGCTCTAGAAGCTGCACGAATTGCCTGCAACAAATACATGGCTAAATTTGCCGGAAAGGATTCTTTTCACCTCAGAGTGAGGATTCACCCTTTCCATGTTCTGCGTATAAACAAAATGTTGTCCTGCGCTGGAGCCGATAGGCTCCAAACTGGCATGAGGGGCGCTTTCGGTAAGCCACAAGGAACTTGTGCACGAGTAACAATTGGTCAAGTCCTCCTCTCGGTTCGCTGCAGGGATGCAAGTAGTCAGCATGCACAGGAAGCTTTGCGCCGTGCAAAGTTCAAGTTTCCAGGTCGTCAAAAAATCATTGTCAGCAAAAAATGGTATTTTCATAATGCTTTTATTCACTCTGATCATCCCCTTTCCCTTGCCTGGAAATGCTAATTATCGTTGAAATTTCAGGGGGTTCACTAAGTTCAACAGGATCGATTATGTGAAATATAAAGCAGAGAATCGTATTATACCAGATGGGGTCAATGCAAAGGTCCGTGATCTTACACATGCCTTTTCTATTTATTTAGAATAATACTAAAATTCATAATCATATTGCCTACAATTACAAGGCTATAGAATTTTTAGTTTTTCCTTTTTTTTTACAATTAATTGTTGTATATTGATAGCAGGAATAGTTTAACAACTGTTGTATTATGCAGTTTCTTAACTGTCATGGACCTTTAGCTGAGAGGGAACCTGGAAGAGCATTCTTACCTGGAACTTAGCAAGAATTGATGTAAAATCTCTAAAAATTGTTTACTATTTGCTAAGAATTTAGTTCTGACAGTAGTAAATATACCAGTTAATAAGATGATGTAGACATTCTACTTCTGTTGCATGTTTCCCACGATTTCGAATCCACAATAAGTTCCTATCCACTTATGCCTTGTTCATAAGGTGAGTTATATGCATTGCCTACCAAACATAGTGTACAATGTTTATATGCATGTCTTATTCGATTATCAGCATTAAAGAACTAAAACTTGTACATAGCGAAGTCGACATGTTCTGGATGCAAAGCTAGAGTTGTTGGTCCCAGACATTAAAAAGTCTACTTTGTGATTCAACAGAAATAAACCAAATACACTAACTAAAAGCAGAAAAGTAAAAACACAAAGAATTTTTGGCTCAAGCCTGGAGGTTCGGCAACCACTTCCAACGCCTAATCCCCCTGTTGGGCATCCGTTAGGATATTGCTCGAATCCACTAGATCAGCCCAAATCAGGCAAGAAAGAGTTACAGAACAATAAGAATATTCGAACTCAAGAATACAAGCCACAAACCCTAAAAATTACAGAATATTCTCACTAAGAGATTAAGAAAATCACTCTCTATCTACTGTATGAGAAATCACTCAGATTTCACTCAATATTTACAGATTAATTAGAAGAGCAGAACGCAATCAAGAAAGAAGACGAATGCTAGGGTTTCAAAGTGAACCAAACTCTATCATCCCAAGAGTCCAATGGCTATTTATATGAAATAGCCAACAGTTTCAATCCAACAGTCAGCAATGGTCTAGGTGTCAACAATCCATAAAATCTCATTTTAATTAACTCAACCGACATTCTGGAGGATTTCATCAGCTGGGCCAAATCGGGTAAAAGGCTAACTTATCAATTGGGCTCACTTATCACATTTGGGCTCAAGATTCAACATCCAAATCCTTACAATCTCTACCTTGCTGGATTTAAGACCAAATCTAAATGGATTCAAAAATACTTAACTTCATTTGCTCTTATTATCTTTTGTACCATTGTATTTGATGCGAACCCCGTAACAACGGTGACT
>CAIGRN010081756.1:0-11465 GCA_903798345.1 Fraxinus anomala
TCGAAAGGCATGGTTCTCGAAGACTAGATGAATGATAATAATGTCAAAAGCGAGAGCTAGTGGATTATGTCTTCACGTAATATGGTGAAGATTGTAGCATTGTTGACAACCTACGTGGTCCTCGCTGCCACATTAGAGCTTACATGAAGGAATTGCAGATTTCTGGTAATAACACTAAACTCCTATTTGGTACGAAATAAAATTCAGATTTTAATCCAAATCAAAGTCAGTGATTAATCTTAAACACATATTTTATTGGATAAACAATTTTTCAATCACATATTTCATCAACTTTTATGAAAATCTACTAAAATTTTGATTTTGATCCCCCTCCAAACAAGGAATAAATACTTAAAATAACTTATAATTGTTTAACAATATTCAAAAGGTGAGCTTTACGATCTATTTCGAATGGAGAATATCTAAATGTGTGTTTGATTGAATTTATTTTTCATGAAAAAATCTTTTTCTACCGAAGTTCATATTTTTGTGGTGTTTGATGGACATTTTTTTTTTCATGAAAAATATATTTTTCAAAAGTGGGTTACATAACTATATTTTTCTCAAAAATAAGGAAAACATTTTCGATAGGGAGAAGTTTTTACTTTTCAGACAATTCACACTCTCTCATTTACCTACAAATAAAAGATAGACAAGTATAATATTTTATAAATTGAAAATTAAACAAATCAAACACATTTAATTAATAATTTTTCTGCCTACAAGTTCCATACTTGTAATCAAATATACAGTAATAGTAACACGAATATTCAAAGATAGGACGTTATTTTTAGTAACCACTATTTCATTACCTAACCATACGAAATAGTCTCTTACGTAATGATAATTCATTGTCTATATTAAAACAAATCTGAGACCATACATATAATCTTTTGTTTCCTTATGCACGTGCTGCATCAAAATTTGCAATTTAGTATTTTGTTTTCTAGCCCTAAAGATAAATGCTATGTATGTGTTCATATTCATTTCACGAGTCACAACTTACTAGTGGATAAAATACTCACAAAGATATTATTAAACATATTATTTTGAAAAATAGAAAAAATTGACACTACATACTTGTAAGTTGCATGTGATGGTTAAAAAGGTTACATCTCGAACATATATGNAAGATATTATTAAACATATTATTTTGAAAAATAGAAAAAATTGACACTACATACTTGTAAGTTGCATGTGATGGTTAAAAAGGTTACATCTCGAACATATATGCAATCAAAATTTAAGTTCCTGTTTCACCTCTATTTTTTAAAATTTATTTTCTTCAAATTCATTTTCAATCATTTTTTTTTATCAATTTTTATTAAATGTACTAAAAATTTAATTTTTATACAAACTAAACAAAAGCTCGAAAGTATATCACGCATATTTTGAGCAGTCAAATTCTAGGGTTTCGAGATCCTTAATTTTAGAAAACCAATGGAATGTTAGCAAGAGCCAAGAATTAGTTTCTTTTACTTTTCAATGAATATTACATTCTATGGAATATATATATATATATATATATATATATATATATAAATACTAATACTTTATATATATTGATTCTGCACCTAATGTTTTGCAGTTTTCCATGCCATATATTCCTCTTAAATTATTTTTTAGTACAGCTAAAAACAAGACAACCCTTATCTAGAGACTGAACAAAGAATTTATTTACTCCATGTTTGACAATCATTAATTGAGAAAATAGAGTTTTGAATAGTGATTTTTAGAAGATTGTATGGTTAAAAAGTATGAAAAATTTAAGATTTACGTGTATAATTTTTTACTGTGTAAATATGCGGTTGAAAATAAGTACGTAAAAAATAATTTAAAAATAAATGTTGTCAAATAGGGGCTTAATAAAATGTTTGGTCCGTACTAAATCTTTGTCGGATGCTGATGTCTTTTCTAGGGCACACCAGTGTTATTCCTTATTATTTTTTAAATATCACCTTTTCTTCATTCCATTCCAGTCCTAGAAATGAACTCATCTCTTTGTCCTTTTTCTCGATCCATATTCTCCATGTTTTATTTTATTTTTAAGATGATACAATCTTTTGTTTATAATTTCAAGGAATATTTATTTATGTATATTTGCAAACTCTGTGTGTATTTTATTAATACTTCAGTTCTTTCCATGACAATTTGTTAGAGACAAATTGTTCGAAAATAAGGATAAAACAAATGAATAGAAATAAGTAGTGAAATGAATTGGATAATTCGAAAAACCCGAACCTCCTAAAATATTAATTTTCGAGGAATCACTAACCTCACAAGACTAACAAAGTTTGCAAGATATTTCATTCCTTAGCTTATTCATTGGCCTTTAAAGTTTAAATACTAGATAAATCCTTACTTTTTTCATCTAATATGAGGACTATCACTTGACTCCATGTCATCATTATCACCTAAAATTATGAAAATTAAACCTACTAATAAAAATCCACTTTTAATACTATAACCATGTTACATGAACATCAAGATTGACATAAAAGTTGACATAATATTATGTTGTATTCTATAATTGGACAGTTTAAAACATAGTCAGCTTTTCCATTTAATCATTTACTGTTACATGTAATTATGTCAAGATTTCTTTCAAATCCTTCTGTAGCTTTATCTATTAATATTACATTAGATTAAATTCGTGAGTCTAATATGATTAAATTTAAATTCAAATAATTATGTGTTGTGGTTTCTATAAATTATATGGATAATAAGTGAGTAATAGTTGTGGATCTTAAGAATGTGTAGATAAAAAAATATGATGGACAATCTTTGATTATAATTTAATCACTTTCCAAACATGCATTCAAAGATAAAATTGCATCGTATTATATTGAATAATAATTGGATAAGCAAAAATTAACGATATGTAACATAATTGCCAGATCATGTGAAGAGTGATAGAAAGAATATTTTTAGTGAAACCAAACAAGGGTTAATGTAGAAATACATTTTATAACAGTATTTTTAACAATAAAATTACAAGTTGTTAACTACCACAATCACAAGAAATATAATAATATTTGAGATCATTTAAATATTGTCCAATTAATTCAACACTTTCGAAAGTTTTTTTGGGGCAGTATAGCCACTTTTTGGTATTCAAACTATGTAGTCACAACTTGATGTTCACATAGTGCAATCGTAATTTAGTGTTACTGTGCAGCCGAAATTTGATGTTTATAATATACAGTTTCAATTTGATGTTCACACTGCTTTTGAATTATATATATAGAGCATAGAACCATTTACTTGTAGCATTCCATTCTTGAGAGGAGAGTTTCAAAGAGAGAAAAAGAGAGAGTTCTCTTTTAAATGCTCATAATATTTCCTTTGTTTAAAAGAGTACATTTTCACCTATTATAAGAGAGAAATTATTGTTGTTATGCTCTCCTTATAGTAAAAAGAAGTTATTGTAATCCTTTTAGTATAGAGAAAATCCTTCTATAGTTTGCCTGCTGTATTTGTCCCTTATTTTTCTCTTTTCTACTTTAATTGTATTTTTGTGCTTTGCACCACAAGTTTCTAACAATATTTACGTTTGTTTCGTCCTAGTTTGATATACTATACATAAAAGAATGTCTCTTTTTGTCCTTTCTTGTTCATGCTTAATCATCGGATTCCTCATAATTCTCTATTCTTATTTAAGATCCCGATAGATTAGTATATAATTAAGTGGAACCCTAGTCCCTAGTTTTGGCCACCTTATGAATTATTTTAACCCTATATAAAATACAAGCATAATTTTTTGGGGGTCGAAAAAGGAGTCCTAGTAATATTTTATTCTTGGTGGGGATAAATATATATCCTTTTCTTCCATGTGGGATTCAATTACGGTCATCAACGGAATCAACTAGTAACATTTCGAAATATTATTCACCTACGGTGAAGGGGAATATCAATCACCACTTTTAAATTGATAATAATAACCTACAAAATATTCGTTAGCGGGGACAGATTTAGTGTGGAGTAGTGGAGATTAGATGCCTTTACACTAAATTTCAAATTTTAAATTTTGTCCTAATTTTTTTCAAGATTTTCAAAAAAAAAATTCTTATTGATTTCAATTTTTGTCCTTACAATTCTTTTATCCTAACTCTACTCGTGTTCATTAGTACTGATCATAATATCAATCCCCTATAAAAATCAACAATTGAAATAAATCATTTTCAAATGTTCAAAAATTAATTTATTCACTCCCTTGTGAAAATATTCGTATCCTAGGTGAGCTTCACCTACGGGACATCCACAGATGAAATAAATCACTTTCAAAATAAGAAAAAAATAATTAACCGATATGGAAAATTCATAGATGGCGCTAAATCATACACCTATGGAGGTTCCATACGTAAAAATAATCACTTTCAAAATTAGGGGGAAAAGGTTAACATTACCTTCTGAAAATCATTAGGTTAGATAATATTATTGAAAGTGATTTATTTCACATATATATTGATCTTCCATAGGTTTAAAACACAAAACTTCGGATTTCCCGTAGGTTATTGGTTAAATTTCATTTTCTAAAATTTTGGAAGTGATATATTTTAATTCGATGTAAGTTATATTTTATTTGCACCTTCGGAATTTTCGTGGGTGATTTTTTTTTTAATTAATTATTTCTATCTACAACCTATAGGCGAGTGATATTCATTTCAATCTCAATATGTGGTGGTTTTTTTTTTTTTAACTCAATATTTTAAATGTTGATTCTTTTTATTCTATGATCTTTCAATGTGAATTTATCCATTAGCAAGCACCCACAACTCATTTGAAGAGATCAATCTTGAAACTCTATATGCCTTTTTTTTTTTAGTCTTAATTGGGTATAATTCCTCATTTGAGTTTAATATACTCCAATTTCATATTAATACTTGGTTTTTCATATTAAAATGTCAATATTACTAAAAGGAGTAATGCAAGATCTTATATGTTGATTGTTTATTTTATAATATTTTAATATAAGATTTATTCCTTAAGACTTTTTGTCAAATTTTACTAACACTTGCGCTCCATTGTAATTAGGGAAAAATAACTAATCACTATCTTCCACTCCCTATTGTAGTATACTATATCATTCGAGTGCTTAGTATAAGTTAAGCATCGGCATCGATGCTTAGAAGATCATATATATATATATATAGTAGACTACTTTCACTGGCCTTAGAAAACTATCATAACATGAAGGAAGTGACGTAAAATACTACAATATGTGGTGTAATCAATTTTATAATTAATCATTATCTCCCATCATCTATTATAGTGTGTCATGTGGTATAGCATGGCACTTACAATATGTGGTATAGTAGACTGCTTTCATTGGCCTTAGAAAACTACCAGCACAGAAAGGAAATGTCGTGGCACACTACAATATATGATGTAATCAGTTTTGTAATCAATCATTATCTCCAACCACCTACGCCATGTCTCCGAGTGTGATATATGATAAATGAATTAATACTTTATATTTTATATATTGGAGTTAAAATAGATATTTAATGAAAATTATCTTATTTTACATAATACTATAAAATAATTCTAGAAATTCGATAGGTTTGCATATTATTTAAGATCAAAACTGGAGAATCTCTCAATTGAACACCTAATTTTAAGCTCATTCATGAAACACTAATTAGCCAATCGCTAATGATTAAACTAGTATCCAAAAAATAAAAAAAAAATAAAATTAAAATAATAATAATTCTGACATATAATAAATTCAGTCCCACATTTTAATTTTATCTCACAAGTTAATTCGATCTTTACAAGCTAATAAAATGCTACATTCACTTTCAAATATGTAATACTTAATTGTTATTAATAATTATTGTGTAGTAAGAACGAAATGAAGATCTCTTAAGAGATCATTATAGTTTAAACACGTGCATCTTAAAATACACATCATCTTATTTTTTCAAAACTCAATTTTTTTCAAACATCATTTTTAATCACATGTTTACATAATAAAATATTTTGTACGAAAACTCAAAACTTTTCACTAACAAAAATCACACATTCCTCAAAAAATCAGTATTTCAAAACCTATTAACCCCAAATAATGAGGCTCAAACAAATGCTAAATATTAAATATATATTCAATCGTTGTTTATTTTCTGAAAAGGCGTTATTTAATTAATTAAATAACAATAGCATGCCATAAATTTGGATATACATGTTTGTAAGTTTCTTGCCCACAAAGTACTATACACAACCAAGAGAATGATCACAAGTACCAAGATTTGTAGTATTAACAGCTCAAATCTAACAATCTAGCTAGTAAATAATAATTTCCATGGAATTAATTCTTGGATTCTATAGTTTATGCAATATTTTCATGCCACACATTCCCTCTTAACTAATTAATCAATGCTAAAAAAACAAGCCAGTTCCAAGATCCAGAGTACTTAAAAAATGATATATTTGTTGGGGGTCGAGTGAAAGTATTAAGGGATGGCAAAAATATTGAAAAATCTTTGTTGGAGGCTCCATGTATTTTCTTGGGCACACTTTTTTTTATTCTACTCTGATTTTTTTTTTCTTTTAATTTTATCTTCACATTCTTGACCTTCTTATATCAAATCCCAAGAAACGAACCTTATTTCCTCGTCCTTATTCGCTTCTTATATTCCCCATGTTTCTTATTTCTTTGTTTCCTCAAATTATTCTAGCATATATTCCTATTTAGTCTATTTTTCATCAATATTTTCACATCTGGCTCAGGCATCCATCCAAAAAATAAAAATTATCTAAGTTCAAAAGTTTCAATCGAAATCTAAATTAGAGACAGGTAAATTATTTATTTGGTAAACTTAATAATTAACATATTCAAATAAGTTTTTGAAAGAAAAATAACTTTATTTACTAAGCCCCTGTTTGTTTCCTCTATTAAACAGAATTTTTACCGTTGCTAAAGTGGGTGAGCCGTAATATTTGACCATTTTGTGTCATAAAAGGCCCCACTTTTTTGAAAAAAAAAAGGGGTAAAAAATTTCATTTTTTTGTTGAAATAATGTGAAACAAACAGGGGCTAAGGTTAACTATACGTGAAGTCAATCGTGCTCTAAGTCATGTAATTCAATAAAAGAAGATAAGGCGATATAGGAGTTGGCATTCTCACTTAAAGCCACGTTAAAAATCATTATTAGTCCTTGTTTGGGCTTCAATAAAAATAAATTTTAGAAAAAAAAATTTATATTTGAAATAGTGATTTTTTGGAGATTGTGTAGTTAAATATGAAGGAAACATTTTAGGTTTACGTATAATATTATTTTATTGAAAATGTGTAATTATTTATTGACTTCGATATAATGTAAAAAATATAGATTAAAAGTTTAAATAGTTAATCCATTTTATTTCAGCAAATACCATTATAGAGCAGCGAAAAGAGAAGAAAAAGTGAACTTGTCCCCGATGATCTCCGGGCATAAGAAAGTGTATATGTCGGTCTAACGCCTGTTCAAATTTGAGGCCAAATGAAAGCATCTTCATTAGGCAAACAAAATACATCTTGTGTAGAAACTGTTATTGAGATTGTGATATAGATCTTGGGGGGTGATCATCGACATCCCAACACATTCAGGGATTTTCAGAAGGTAGCGGTCTAGTGTGTGATAAATAAATCAATTTTCCAACAAGTCTATGATAATTACCTCTATCAACTGCAACATCTTCTTGGACATCACTCTTTTCGATCTGTCTTGGGCCATTTTAATACTGTTACAAATGTTCTCAAAAGAAAAGAATATATTAAAATTAAAATGAAACCCAAACAGGGGCATATAGTTCAATCTGTTAAATTTTCTTAATCAAATATTAATAAGGTATGTGCATATGTGACATCCTAAAATTATACGGTTTTACTTCATGTATATCATAACTTATAGATTAGTGTATATACACATAGTGTGGTGATATATAATTAAATCAAATTTTTTTCCAAAAAAAAAAAAAAACTTCCTAAATCTCCTTTTGTCATATCATCTATTCGTAAAATTTTCTGCAACTCCTTATATTTGAGTAGAATTATTCAAAATTATATTTCTGCAGTACAAAAAAAGATTTTTTTTTGTTAAAAGATTTGACCAAACATCTTTAAACACAAGAGGACAACAACAGGAAAGTAACTCTTTCTCTGTCTTTCCAATTGAGAAAGTAACATACATATCTTTACACTGTACCTTCAGCAGGCTATGGAGGACCATTGGAGGAAATATTGGAAGATGGCCGATTGACCCAACCATCTTTCCAAAATGGCCATTGACCATTAATATATATATAAAAAAAAAGGATAAAAGATAAAATGTTAAATAGGAGTTAGAAAACAAAACGTCAAAATACTCTCAAGGAGAAAAGAAAAAATTCCCTCACAATCAATTTAGTCGAAACAGTTGACCAACATCGACCACCACAACCCACTGACCGACATCGACCAATGGGATCGACGTCGACCACTATATAGAGAACCCAATCACTACGAAAAAACAAGGTTAATTTTGGTGGACTATGAAATGAATCTTTCATGGTTGTTTAATTTTGATATTTATTTAGCTTATTTGTTAATTATTTAGGTAGATGATTGAGTAGTCAATGTTTTGGAGATGTTTTTGAGGTTTAAAAAGTGAAGTTTTCGGGCTGGAGATTATCGAAAATGGCGATCTCCAACCACTTACAGTCGGGGTTGACTACCAGACTTTATAGTACAGTTGCCCCAAACTGTTAACTAAACAGTTGGCCTATTTTTTTTTTTTTACATATACATTTTATTAATTATTTAATTATTACAATTTTAAATAATATATTTATTATGTATTTAATTTTTTTATTTTGTTCTTTAATTTTTATTAAATTTAATTTACTGTTCTTTTTCTCTTTTTCCTTTTGTTTTATTTTAATTATTCTTTAATAAATTAGATATTTTTTTTAACCAAATTATTATTTTTTTCCTTTTTTTAAGTTTAAAATTCTTTTTAGTTAAATATTCTTTTTTAGCAAATCTTTATTTTTTTCAATTTCAATTAAATAATATTAATATTTTTTATTTAATTTTGTTTATTTTTTGGTAATAATTTTGAAAAATACCTAATTATTGTCTTCTTATTATAATATTTTTTTCCAATTTAAAATAATTTTTAATATTCTTACATTATTTTTTTAATTTTCTTTAATTCATTATTCATTTTTATTTTTGGTCATTAATTTGTATGTAATTTAATAAATTATTTTTAATTTGTATTTAATTTATTTTTCGTTTTTTTCTTTAATTTGTTAAATCATTTATTTTTTATTAGCGTCGATGTCTTGCATATGGTAGTTACAATTCGGCTCGCTTGATTTTGAAGATTATACATTATTTTATTATCTTTTGTTCAATAGTCTAATGTTTGAATTTTAACAGGATGGAGTATCATTTAGATGTTGAGTTGAGACGGATGGCGGGAAAAGCTACTTGGAACAGTAGTTTTGAGAGTTTTACTTATGTGTTGAAGTTGCTCAATGATCAGCACAGAGATGTGCTACGATAATCCTTCTTGTAGCCCATGTACCAGTTGCAAAAGGTACAGTACTCTGGACAGATCATTGATGCACTACTATGTTGGTTTCTTAGGCCAATCAACGATGATACCCTCAACTTCAACCTCGGGGGCAAGGTGGTTAGTTTTTCTATGTTTGAGTTTACCTTGATCACTAGACTGAAGATTATAGGTGACGAGACAGCGACTGAGAGAAGCAATAGGATGTATGAGACGTATTTCCAGGAACAGAGGACAGTGCTTCTACCACACTTGATAGGCGCAATCAGGAAGTGCGACAAGATGTTGGATATATTGAAGATTTGACTGGTCTACATCATTGAGAGTGTGATGAGGTGTCATCACAAGAAGACAGTTGTCGACATTTTTCATTTGGAAGTTGTTGACGACATCGATGCATTCAACAACTATCTGTGGGGCCGATAATATTTTGAGGACACCGTACACGTCTTCACCAGATCACACTCGAAGCACAAGGGTTTATGCGTAAGTACGATACATTTGGATTGTCTTTGTCAGTGCAGGTAAATGTTTAACGTAATCAATGTTAAAAAAAAATTATGCTAAATTTATATATAATAAGTGTATGTATTGCAGATCTGGGCATATGAGATGGCCCCTCTTGGGTACTCGATTTGCGAAGCGAGGTAAAACAACCTGCCCTCGAATGCATCATGGCGAGCATCCCGAGCAAAAAGATGTCCGTCTAGCAAACAATTATTGGCCCTCCTCGACGACCCTCAAGTGAGTATTACACATTGTAGATTTATATTGTATGTTATTTCAGAATTTCATCTCATGATCATTAACTAGTTGAAATGTCAATATGTTAGCTTGAGGTCCTAACCAAGTTGATGTCGTCAATGGAGAAGGGTCGATGTTTTGTACGTGAATTAGCCGTTCTGGATACTCCACTCGACCATATGTCTGATTCTATCTTGAACCGAGATTTGGTATGTGAATTGAATATAATTTATTGATTATCGTTTAGTATGAGTTAGCATATTTTAACTAAATTAATAAATTTTAATATTATTTGTGTAGGAGTGCGGTCCAATTGATCGACAATCACCTCCGCCTGAGGAGATCTCCAATGGGATCACTTCTGCCGATGAGATCTCCTTCTCCTCCATCCAGGCACCTCCCTCGTAGATCTCCTGCACACTGTGATATGTATGTCCTTCTGACTGGATTTATGCCATCGATGAGAGGGGAGGTGGGCGCGTTACGAGATGAGGTAGGGACACTGCAACGAGAGATGTGGGGGCAAGATATTGAGCTTACGTCAAGATGTTGTAGTGTTACGATGAGGTCGTAGAACTCCGATGCGATATAGCAGGAATATGAGAGGGTGATAGAGAGGATTACGAGAGGGTGATGGAGAGGATAAAGAGAGGGTGATGGAGATCGGGGTCACTCATCGTTGTGGCCGATGCTGTATTTTGGGTGGAGGGGTTGCCCCGATGATGGAGGATGAGGGGGTGCCCAATACGGAGTAGGTAGGCGAGGCGGATGGGATGGCCCCGATGACGGATGATGAGAGTACGCCAATCGTGACAAATGGAAAGAAGCGTGCTGTTGACGTACCAGAGCAGGTGGTCGACAAGAGGTCGAGATTGCCGTCATAGTACATCGTATCTCTCTTCAGGACTGAGGCGAAGAGGATGATGTTCGTTGACAGGACGAACCACAATCTCTTCCGGAAGGTGGACCATGCCAAATGAAAAGCCTTCGAGACGGAGTGACGCTAACTCATCTATGCTTCTTTTAACATTTTTTTTGTTTATTTTTTCAGAGATAGCCACACGGTAGGTGGACGGATAATCTCGAACGCTTATAAGTAGTTTCATGACATCACCAATGAGGGAACTTGAGTTGTTAACGATGTAAGTGAAATAGTCATATTGTTATTTATTATGTATATAT